>LPNX010567498.1:199074-285770 GCA_001517045.1 Pseudotsuga menziesii
GGTTAGTAGTCAAGATAAGACCGAAGTTCATCATATATATGCTGTTGACATGGATTTGGGATCTTCCATTTTCTTTAATGATGCTGCCCCACATGATTTGGAAGCTGCATTGCAAAAGAAATTTGAAGAACAGGAGAAGTATGAGGTGAATAAAGAATAAGAATTTTTGGAGCAGCAAGCTCTGGAAGCAAAACAGAAAAAAGAAGGCCAATGGATCATGTATTTTGATGGATCTGTTGCAAAGGTTGGTGCTGGGGCTGGTGTCTACATCATTTCTCCTATCCATGATTTCAAATATTTTTCATACAAATTGCTATTTGAATGCACTAATAATGTAGCAGAGTATGAGGCCCTATTATTGGGGTTACATGCTTTGAAGGGTCTGGGGGCTCAGAGGGTCAAGATCTTGGGAGATTCTGAATTGGTGATAAATCAGGTAAATGAGAGTTATCAAACTAAGCATCCTCGGATGAGGGCTTACAGAAATGAAGTATGGGATATGCTTGGTAACTTCTTTACAGAGTATATAATCCAGGTGGTTCCGAGGGTTGACAATATGGTGGCTGATTCCTTAGCAATAGCCACTAGAAAATTTAAAACTCCAATGACCAGTCAAAAGGAATACCAGGTGGAGATTTTGAACAGACCCTCTATCCCGGACAATTACAAATACTGGCAAGTGTTCGAAGATGATATGCAGATCCGGAGGTTTCTAGAGTTGTCAGGAGAGTTTGTGAATACTCAGGTTGAAAATGAAAATGATAATGATAGGACCCCCGAAGATGATGAGGAAGTTGAGTCAGAAGAAGACACTAAGAATTTGAGGAAAACCTTGGGAGGTAAAGATATCATCCAGCTCAAAAACATTTTCATACCAAGAGGCCTGATCCCTTTAGAAAGACTCTTTGATCAAAATGATGTTGCCAAGAACCCCAAAGTGAAACCAGTTGGTGATGCAGTTGAAGATAAAAATATTGGGTCTGAGGAGGATCCTAAAATCATAAAACTATCCAAAAGGCTGCCTGAAAGGGAGAAAGAGGAATATGTGGAGTTGATGAAAAGGTACACTGATGTGTTTGCCTGGAGTTATGAAGACCTCAAAGAATATGATACATCTATCATACAACACACTATTCCTATAAAGCCTAGAGAGAGGCCTTTTAAACAGAAGCTCAGGAGGATCAACCCTAAATTGCTCCCTATCATTGAGAAGGAAATAAAGAAGTTATTTGAGGCCAATATTATTGTAACACTTTGATTTTCTAAGTGGGTTGCCAATTTGGTCCCTGTCAAAAAGAAGAGTGGAGAGATAAGGCTGTGCATAGATTTTCGCAACTTGAATAAAGTTTCCATGAAAGATAACTATCCCCTACCCAAGATGGATCACATGCTGCAGCAAGTGGTGGGAGCTGAAAGGATTTCGATGCTGGATGGCTTCTCTGGGTATAACTAGATCAAGGTGTTGCCAGAAGATCAGGAGAAGACTTCCTTTACTACACCATGGGGCACTTTCATGTATGAAAAGATGCCTTTTGGTTTAATGAATGCAGGAGCCACTTTCCAGTGAGCTATGGACATCGCTTTTGCAGGGGAAATTGGAGTTTTTGTGGTGATTTACATGGATGATATCACAGTCTACTCTAAGTCTGACAGAGNTGACAAAATCAAATTGTGAATCTCTGCAGATAAATTTCTTATCTCATCAACCTGATCAGTTGGATACAGATATAGAAGTGATGGTTGATTTTGTAACTTCTCCATGGTATTCTGATATTGTATTTGTCCTTCGAAATCTGCAAGCACCAGATGGATTAAGTAAGTCAAGAGCCAGATCTGTAAAGTTGAAGTCTGCTAAATATTGTATCATAAATAAATATCTTTATTGGAAAGACCCTGGAGGGGTTTTTCTAAATTGTCTTCTGGAGGATGAGGCCCAGCAAATTACAAGAGAATTTCACAAGGGAGACTGTGGAGGACATCATTCCTGGAAGGTGACAGCCAACAAAATCCTAAGAGCTGGTTATTATTGGCCTACATTGTTCTCAGATGTATATAAAGAAACCAGCAAATGTCATCAATGCCAAATTTTCGACGGTAAGAGAAAAGTATTACCTCTTCCTCTGAATCCGATAACAGTAGAGGCACCCTTCCAGCAATGGGGTCTAGATTTTATTGGAGAAATAAACCCCAATTCATCAGGTCAACATAGGTGGATCTTGACGGCTACAGATTATTTTACCAAATGGATAGAAGCAATTCCTACCAGGAGGGCCACTAAAAATGTAATCATGGAATTTCTTGAAGAGAATATACTGGCTCGGTTTGGATGTCCAAGAAGAATAGTGACAGACAATGCCGCTGCTTTCAAGTCCAGGAAAATGATAAATTTTTGTCACAAGTATCACATAAGCCTGAATCATTCGACAGCCTACTATCCTCAAGGAAATGGGTTGGCCGAATCTTCAAACAAAATTCTGGTAAGGATCATCAAAAAGCTGCTGGAGGAGAACAAAAGATCTTGGCACACCAAACTCAAATATGCTCTATGGGCTGACAGGATTAGCACAAAAAGGGAAATTGGCATGTCTCCTTTCCAACTGGTATATGGAACTGAAGTGATCTTTCCAGCGTCATTAGGGGTCCCAGTGATGAGATATTTCCAATATCAGCAAGAAGAACCAAACCCCATACAGCGGAGGATAAATCAGATCATTGAGCTAGACGAACGAAGGTATAAGGCCTACAATAAAGTACAGTCACATCAAGAGAAAATGAAAAGTACTTTTGACAGAAGGGTCAAAGAAGAACAATTTCAGATCGATGACCTGGTTCTGAAGTGGGATGCTCCTAATGAAGAAAAGCACAGGAATTTTGACCCTATGTGGGTTGGACCTTATGTTATTGCTGGATATAGAGGGCAAAATGCATTCTTGCTGGAGTACACAAACGGGGTTCCTCTTGAGAGCAACCCTGTAAATGGGAGATATCTGAAGCATTACCTATCCTAGGGGAGGAAGGTAAAACTTGTATTATAGACTGTATTTATTTTCTTTACCAGTCAATAAGTAGGGTAAGCCGAAGGCATTTGGAGTTTGCAGAGAAAGCCCCAAGGTCCAAGAGGCATATCATTCCTTTCTAAAAACATACATAAAAATGATATATGCACGAAAAATGAAAAATGGGTTTTTTTTTTTTGGAAATTATTATGCAAAGTGAAAAGTAGGCACCTGGTCTACAAGTTCTTTGATACCTCGTAGGGAGGATATCATCCCCAGATGGAGCCAGCTGTTAACACCTGTATTTAACAAAAGAGATATAAGACCAAGGGGAGGTAAAATTGTGTTGTTTAAATACTTTGGTTTAAAGATTATAGTACAAAAGTGACGTGATGGTCTAAAGAGCAGCCAAGTTAGCAAAATCCTAGGCTGTGATCGAAAGAAGGAGCCAATCCATGGATGATACTCCCTCCGCCTTTCAAGACATGCGAGGAGGATAGTAGAAGTTCGGGCCTTTAGCCGCCTGCGCAAATCAAGGGTTACAAATTGATCCAGGGGCGATCTGCGGTTCATAACAAATCCGCAGGGAGAAAGTGAAGGTTAGTTAAAGAAATGGGAGCTGGCGGAATCACATATATCCCTCTCGATCCGATGGTGGAGGGATGAAATTGGATCACATCAGCGGCTGGGATTGATTCCACAGCCGGAACCTGCGCGGCGGATAAGCACCAGAGCTTCCAGCGGAAGGGGTACGTGGAGGTTAATCCGACGGCCGAGGATTAAAGATAGCGTGGATCGACGGCCATTTTGATTTCCGGGGGATGAACATGCACGCGGGATAACCTTTGGGCCACCCAGCGGAACTCATTATTTGCTGCTCGATCCAACGGTTGGAGATCAGAGGGTAATAGATCAACAGCTAACAGTGATTCCGGGATGGAAACTTGCGCACCAGATAAACTCACATCGCCCAGCGGAATGTGGTACGTGTCACATGATTGAACGGTTGACAAGCACTGGGTGATCCCATCAACGACCGAAAAGAATTTCGGAGGAGGAACAGGCGCAGAGTATAATCTCGGATTTCCCGACGGAATCGGGTATGTGGTGCTTGATCCGACGGTGTGGAGCTGAAGGCAGATCGCATCAACGGCGGGGAGTAATTCCGCTGATCTAAGTGGCCCGATGGATAAAGCAAAGGATCCCAGCGGAATTGAGTGGGCGCCACATGATCCAACGGCCCGCCCGTAAAGGAAGATCAGATCGACGGCTGTAGATGTTTTCGGAGCCCAGAGTTGCACGGTAGTTAAGGTCAGACGGCTCAGCAGAATGTGGGATGTGGCGTTTAATCCAATGGTGAGGGGTGGAAATACGTCACATCGACGGTCACGAGTGACCTCGGAATGGAAGCTTACACGGGGCTTAGCGCCAAGATGCCCGGCGAAAAAGGACACGTGGTGTACGATTCGAAGGCCAGAAATTTGCACAGAAGAGATCAAAGGTCGGAAATGAGCCCGGAGGAGAAAGATGCACGGCTGTTAGAGATAAGTAGTGGTTGTGGAAATAAATGCTTTCCACGTGTCTAGTCGGGGCGGTCCTATAAAGGCAGAATTGACCTCTTCTGTGATTATTTTATTGCTCGGGACCCGGCGAAAAGGACCTGTCGATTTGGGCGCTTCCAGTTGTCAGTACCCGACGCACTCCGAACACGCGCCCTCACAGTGAGTCAGGTAGGACCTTGATCCTGTAACTTCTTCACCCAATTATTATTATAAATTGAGAAATGGACCAATAGAGCGAAGCTTTTGTGTCTGGTCGGGTCCCGGATGAAAGGGAAGAATTCTTGGTAGATAAACACAGAGGTGTCTGCGACCCTTTCCTGTCTACAGGAAGTGTGTCTGGCAGCAAAGAAAGGTTATGGTATTATTTTTTGCAGGGAAATAATGTTCTAAATGTGTGCAAGTCCTTTTTATACTTTTTCGCCCTGGAGCAAACCCTCCACTTCCCTAAATTTGCCGAATGGTGCACGGTAAATTATTCTCCCTCTCAGAGGGTCATTGTGAGTCAGTCCGCATCTAGGATATTGTGTAAAATTGATGCTTCAGTAGTAAGAGAAAATCTTAGTTTGCCTGAAAGTTACCCTGGAAACCATGAGTCTGTAAATGAAGCTGTCCTTGCTGAGTTTTTCCGAAGTTTCCCAATCGACGCTCGCTCTCGATTCCTGTCAAGTATCCTGAAGGAAGGTCGGTCCCTGGACGGCCTTTCCTTACCTTACCACTTGCACGTTTTTAGGACTGAGGCGCAATTGGTAATGTCTTTGGTTTGTCAGGTGTTAGGTCTAGATGACGATTGTCATATAGGTGATGTTATCCTTGGTTTCCTGTTAAAAGTAAATTCTTTGAGTCCCAAGTCCCAGTCAGTTCCTGTACTTAATTTAGACGAGTATCTTGCCGAAGCAATCCACCTCCAGCTGACTGAATTTCCCAAGGTCCAGTTTTTTAGGTTTCAAACACACTTACTTAACATGTTGATATGTTCCAATGTTACCGAATTAAAGTTCTTGAGTACTCTGTCCTCTTCTGATTTGTCAAAGCAAATCCACCTGATCGAATTTGCCAATTCGATCATGTCCGAAATATACAGGATGCTGTTTGATGGATAATTGCCCCGGGTCTTCGATGAAATGAAATATTTGATGCAGTCTTCACCCGAAGGTCGGGTGGGAGACTGGTTCCTGTACAAAGATTACACTGTTTTGAGAATGTATGGCTTTACCGGTCAGCCTTATAGGTTGCCTTATTTTTTAACTCCAAGGATTTTTTCTCTGGAGTTTATGAGACAAAGGTTGTTATCAGAGGAGGAACACTTCGGTGCTTTCCGAAAATCTTTGAATATTAAATTTCCTTTTAAGGTCGGCCCTTTCATTTTTAAAGGCAAAGGTGCCTTGGCATGTATAGAGAGACTGATGGAACCTATGGATTTCATTAAGGATGTAAATATGAACTACGACCCTCACCAGGTGATATCATTAAGAAAGCAAGCAAACAGGAACAAACCGTTCGAGCATCAAGCTGTTGAAGGGTTAGCTGAAATAGCTAATTTGCTCCAATTCACTGACGAGTCCAAAGCTGAGACAGAGGCACATCCTGCATCTCATTCAGAGATCCAAATCACGGAGGGTGTCAGTGTTACTGTCAAAAGGAGTTTGGCCGAAGCTGAGAGTATGGATATGGATGAAGAAACATCCCATAAGAAGGTGAAGCTGCTCGAAGGAGGTGAGTTCGTGGATGAAGGGGCGTCCGGAGTTTTCAAGAAGGCTGCTTTGGTTCCCCTGAAGATAGTACAGGTCAGTCAGTTTTCTTTTAGAGATTCAAAAGGTGACGGTAACAGTCTGGAGTCCGGCCCCTTGTTTAAATCAAAAGAAGAGCTCAAGACGAGCTACCTAGCAAAGAGGAAGCAATCCCTGGAGGAAATGAGAAATCTGCTCCCGAGGGTAAGGAACCTGCATAGTTCTAAAACATCTCTAGTTTCTGCTAGAGATGCAGAGAAGAATACTTTCAAGATGGCCATTGTGAATGATAAAAGAATGTCTGAAATAGAAATCCATCTGGACAAAATCAGTACTCCAGACAAGATACAGTTGCACAAGCAAACCAGCGACATTCTTTATTCAGACCTGTTGCAAGCCATGATGACAATAAATAAGTTGCAAGCGTTGGTAGACAAGTTGGAAGTCCAATTAAGACATGAGAAAGTGGAAAAAAAATCAAATGTTGTTCAGGTGAAAAAACTGCAAGCAGACATCGCCAGCTCAGACAATACCCAGGCCGTAAAGAAATTGTTAGAAGAGAAAGATAATGCCCTGCAAGTTTTGAAGAAGAGGTTGAAGATGCCAGGCTCAGAACATGTCCAATCAGCTGAATTGATAGCCCTCCAGGAGGAGAAAGACAAACTCCATTAGGAGATGATGGAATACAAAGGGAAGGCTGGAGAGCTACAAGAGGAGAAGGATAAGTGGAATGCCGAAAAGGAAGAACTATTGTCCCAAATTTTCGTGCTGAAGGAAGATCAGACTGTGGAAAAGGATATTATGGATGAGCTAATAAGCCAAACCCCTGCCGGTGACGACTTATCTATTGTAGATATCTGAAAGCCATTAGCTGATTGTTCTGCAGATGACCTGTTGGAGTCTATGTCCCAAGTGAGTTTAAGGGAGGAAACTATTAAGGAATTGCAAGCCGAGAATGAAAAGGTGAAAGCCGAGTTAAACAAGGTAAGCGAAAGCAGAATGCAGCTCTTACAGGGGAGGAGCCAATTACAGTAGAAGGTTGATGAACTGAAAGAAAAATGTATTGGGAAGGGCCCCCTTCAGGGGGCGAAGCATATCATTTGGGACACCGTAAGTATTGAAGTTACCAAGTTTAGGCATTACCTTAATTATATTGATGATTTGTGTGGATTGATAGATTCAGCTCAGCAAAGATTGAGAGTGGTAAACGAACACATGGCAAAAAAACCTCTCACTACAGCCCAAAACACCCTGGATTTCCTGAATTCATTAACATATCAAAAGTTGCATGACATGGGCATAAAGGACAGAGTCTCAATAGTCCTGTCAGCAAATAAAATCATTCACAAGCACCAGTTAATGAATATTGTTCAGGACAAATCAGAAGAATTAATGGTACAGGTCAACAGGTTCAAAAAAGATTTTGAAGGGCTGTTTGAAGACGGGTTGCCATGCTTCTGGAACGAAAAGGGTCGAATGCTCCTGTAGGAACATTATAATCACCTGATTGTCAGGGCTCGTATGGACCATTCAAATTTTAATGAGCTGGAGAAGAGCCTGTCGGGACAAACCATTGTGGACGTGCTAACTGAAGATTTCAAAGTCCTGCAGAAGTTCACAGCTATCAGAACCAGATTGCCTAAAATGTCCTACGAAACATACATGGAGCTCGAGGTATCCATCCAGGAAATGATGGAAAGCGACACCCCAAGTTCCGAACAGTGGAAGGCTGTAGAGCGGCTAGGGAAAACAAAGTTTACTCTTCCTCCGTAGGAGCAAGTGGCAGATACCGTGGAGCTGTTGGGGAAAAGATTCGGAGCTGATTTGGCAAAAGACGTGGAGCGGTTGGGGCAAAGATTCGGAGCTGATGGACCAAAGTTTGTTATCCAGTTGTTTCATGCTTTATGATCGGTTAGGAATGGAATTGTAACAACTTCCTAGTGGTGTAGGATTTCAGTTACAAACTCTAATTTACGCCAATCATTCTGTTATTGATCTGCTGGAGGCAGACTTATTGTTTGATCTATAAATTTGTATCTCTTTTATGAGATGGGGGTTGGAACCCATCAGATGAAGTAATTTGTGGAGAACATATCTGTCTTGTTTTTAATACCAAATGAATGCATAAGAGTTCTTTTTCAGAGATTCATGTATCATTGACATTGCAGTCTGTGCTTTCTTTCTCTGTGTGATTTGTAATTTTTCCTGTGTAACGCTCCATTCTGTTTTTTCTGTCGTATCTGGAACATAGTCTTTGATGTTTAGAATTCATATGCTTATGCTCTATTCATCGTTTCAGGTATTATATGATCTTTTCTACTAAATTTAATATGGAATTCGTCTTAGACGCTCTGTATTGATGGGTTGTTCCCTCATTTCTTCTATTTTCACCCTGGCAAATGAAATGACTGCAATTATGTGATTATCTTGCCTTTGAAAAATCCTATGTATGAATTTTGGGAATCTGTTTACATGTATATGACTCCGTTGCCCAATGGATATGTGATTGTTTCAACCAAATAAACCTTTAAATATTGTTACCGTTTGGTCTTGCAATTTGTAAAGTTCATGTTGAGAGATCCCTCTCTGGGAGAAATTACCAATATCTTCCTAAAGTGGTTTTGCTGTTACCTCGGGGTGTGCCTTTTACAACCTGGGTACATTCTGAGTGCTAACAAGTGTGATCATCGGAAAAGGTTTGAATAGTGTCATACATAGATTCGTGTGGACTCAACAACATGTTTTCCCTTAGGCTCATAATCAAATGAGGTGATCATATGGACTGTCGCGGTATCCGTGCGAGGAGGTGTGGATGGAAAAATCCCCATAAGGGATGAATCCTTCAACATGTCGACCCCAATTGAATGGTAGGGAGGAGGGAACTGGTCATTCAAATTGAATGCATGAGAGTGGATAACTTATAAGATAACACAACTCGGCACATCAGTTAACCACTTAACTGCAACATTATTGACTCTGACAGACTCAGAGGTAGTTTAAACTGAGTCTAACTGTGTCAAAACTCAATTGCATGCCAACAAGTAGGTGGGGCCACCTTTGTGACTTCAGTTAGCTGAGAAGAAGTGAAAAGAATGACTAAAAATAGGTGAGGGCGCCTTCCATGTTTCCAATTAACTGAAATTAGGTCAAAATCAGGTAAAAAGTAGGTGGAGCCGCCTTTATGACTTGATTTAACTAAAAATTAGGTGTTAATTCTTCGAGTTGACTAAGAGGGTACATTTACTAAAGAAAATATACCCATATTAGCTCCTCAAATGAAGGAGGAGGCTCAATTAGGTTCCTCGAATGAAGAAGGAAGTCCAGATAACTGAAATTGATGAGATGTTGATGATGCAACCACATGTTTGAATCAAATACTTAGGATAAGTAGTAATTAGGTTGTTTAAGACCAAATAATGATGTGGAGTTGGAAAATGACTCCAACACCCCCCCTTAATCTAATATCATGTGGAGGAGTAAAAAATAGGTCCCCGACAACAAAGGCCATAGGTCACCATGTATAGAAATAATCCTAAAATGCTCAAAAATTTTAAGTGAGGAAAGATGGGAAAAACTAGTGGGAAAGAAAACCCCTCACTCAAACTTAACACTAAAGGATATAATGTGTCCTCACCATCATATAACTCACCCCCAACAGTGAATGGAGGTAAGAGAATTTCTTCTCAATGAAGCTGCTAGTGAAGAGGTCTACAATTTGCTCTTATGTAGGGAAATATTCTCACTAGGAATATTCCAATAAGTGTTGACACATTTTGCTACCCTAGCTTGCATGGTGAAAGTCTAGAACAAAAGGACACAACAATATATCCTCTCCCTAGATGACTGATCTACTTGAATGACAAGATAACTTTACCTTGACTGAAGAAGGTTGTCCTTATTCCATAGATCCTTGTGCCATCAATTGTACCTGCAAATAACATAGAAAACAAGACAAAACATGAGAGCAATAATATAGATCAATAATCTATACTAATGATTAAGGAAACTAGTAATAAACAATTAACATGAACACAAATTATTTATGGGAAAGGGAAACACTTTTGTATTAAGAATAAGAAAGGAAAGCTACAACCAAAGCCTTGATGTCAAATATTTTCTTTTACAAGATGTTTGACATACTCACACACACTATAAACTATGCAATCTATTTCTCACAAAGTCTCTCTCTTTGCCTCCTATACCATACTTCAATCCAACAACATAGGATTCTCTCTTGGTATCTCCTTCACATGTTCCAAGTAGCTTGCATTTATAGGCCAAAGGAATCCCAAATGGATTGAGATCCTTTGGGAGGAAGGTAGGGAATGCTCCCTATGGGTTAGTATTTCGAGTGTTTGAATTATTGTGCCATTGATATTCAGGAAATGATCGCAATTGAATTGTAATATTATGCGGTGTAATGGATGAAAAATACACACTGAACAAGACAAATTTCACAGGAAATAGATTAGTATTGCTCAGTATAATTACAGTATAAAATTCATTAATCCCAACAGTATACATGAATGTTACATAAAGGAGAATTCGAATCATGTGGATAGGATTTGAATCTACCAACTCAAGACTAATAGACTGGATAACTTGAAGTGTCTAAATCACTATCGAATCTCACTAGCTAACTGCATATTTCTAATTCAATCTCTCCATCAATTATAATCAGTTAAACTAGTTGAGCAAATGTGGTAGGTGAGGGTAGGTGAGAATAGGCTCCCTCCCACATGTAGCCATGCAATACTGGCACTAGCTGAACTGGAGGACATCTAACTGAATGTAACTGGAGCATAACTTAGATTGACTAGTTACTAACTACCAACAACTGAAGGAGGTTGGTGGTGGCACTCCCAGTGGCTCCTAAATTGTAGGGATTGGTCTAGGAAGCACATAAACGGATGCATGAAGGTGCATTCAGTTGCAATTAACCTCTATTTGTGTTCCCCATAGTCTAGTGACTGGTACATGTGGCCCCATTATCCCAAGTGGACCCAATAATAAATAAATGACTCATAATTTAGGAAAATATAATCTAATAGACTAGTTTGGAAAAGGGAGGATTATAAATCCTAACACCCCCCCTTAACCATAACTTGGACAACTGTAGGCCCTGAAAACAAGGCCAAAAGTCACTCATATACAATCTAAAAGAATTAAAATATGTTGCTTAATAAACCAAGGAAATAGGGGAAAATATCATGGGAACCCCCCCCCCTCAAAATAAGTAGGATTATGAAAATACAAGCTATTATTAGGAGAAAAAAATTCCTCTTTGGGAAATAACTCGCAAAAAAATTTGTTACAATTTGCAACTCTATGCAGCAGCATGATTCTTCTATGTAGCAGCATCCTGAAGCTATGTGTGTGAACCTCTCAGTTTTATTTTGATTTGATGGATGTTGTATGTGTTTCTTCTATCTGGAGGAGGAAGGCAATGTTCAATTTCTTCTTCTGTGGGCCAAGTGGTTGATCATTCACTATCATCATGTAGCACTTTCCTGGAAACTTGTTGCACCACTCTGCAGAGAGAGAATCTGTGAGAGTGAGAGAAACATGCTCATTCTGATATTGGGACCTTATTCTCCTTCTGTATTTTGGATTCCCAACACCATCCACAGTTACAAAAATGAGATTTTGAGCCCATATAGGCTTAGGTATTTGGTTTGGAATGGATGTTGGATCTAGCTCTAGAATCTCATGAGGTTTAGCCTCAATACCAATATCATGTTGGTCTTAATCATCTTCATCTGAATTTCAAACATGTAACAAATCATCATCATCAAAAGGTATTGTAAGAGTGGTTATACCTTCTTATGCTTCAGATGGTGGTGGCTCAAACAACTACTCTTCTTCAAACTAACATTGCGCTCAATGAAGCATTTCCTAGTTGCAACCTCCATCAACTTGTATGCTTTTGCATCCTCTACATATCTTATCAGAATGCATTCGCTACTCTGGTCTTGGAAGGCCTTTCTCTTATCGATGGGTATTATGGCCCAATCTTTGGAACCAAAAAATCTCGAGTGAGAGACATTGGGCTTATGCCCATGTAGTGCTCCCAATGGAGTGGACCCAACCACTGATTTATGAGGCACTCTATTATGTATGTATGAAGCACAATTTATAGCTTCTTCCCAAAGAGAAGGAGAGAGATCCTTGGCTTGGAGAAGACGTGTTTCCATCTCCTTCAATGATCTATTTTTCCTCTCAGCCACACCATTCTGCTGTGGTGTGTATGGAATTGAGTGTTCCATTCAAATCCCCTCTAACTCACAATAATGTTGGAACTCTCTTTTAATGTATTCACATCCTTTATCATATCTTATGGACTTGATATTTTTCCTAAAACTATTCTCAACCATAGCTTTAAAAACTTTAAAAATTTCAAAAACTTCTGATTTCTATTTCATGAGATATATCCAACAGAACCTAGAACAATCATAAATAAAAGTAAGGAAATACCCACAACCATTAATTGATGTTGTAGGAATTGGTCCTACCACATCACTATGTATCAAATCAAGTATAGAGGAATCCCTATGTGCCTTCCCAACTTCATACCTCTTCTCTGGATCCTTACCTACCAAGCAACTGAGACATACTCCATTGGAAGTTTGGATGAGAGGAAAACCTTGAACCATTTTAACATTGTGGAGTTGTTGGAGACATTTGAAATTGAGATGCCCAAATATTGCATGCCATTTCTTGCTGGTGTTGTTAGCATGATTCAATAGATTTGTAGTAGGTGAGACAGGAAAAAAATGTGAGAACTCATAAGCCTTAGTGGCATGATTGGGAATACCTTTCACTATGAGATTTATAGTATCTTTTTCTGTGATTTCAACTGAGTCAGATTCAAATGTAAATCTCTTTGGAGAGCCTGTATGGGTCATTTGATAAACATACAAAAAGATTGCTGCAAGAGAGGGAACATAGAGAAAATTATTGAACTCACCATGCTGGATTTTAACTAAAACTCTCCCGACAACTGGGATTTGGGAGTCATATTCCATGTGAATTCTAGGTCCTCCTGATATTGTGAGAGTGGAGAAGGATTCCTTAGAGGAAATCATGTGGTTGGATTCTCCAGAATCAATAAAGTAATATTTTGACTGAGTAACGCCATCCTTCAAGCCATGGCATCTCTCATGATCTTCTATCTGTGGTCCAACATCAGACTTCTTTGCTCCATGTGGAAGAGTAATGTTATCTGCTCAAGGAGGGTGGACAACTGGTCGATCTTCTTCTTCATGCATTGGATTTGAGGATGAAAGCCCCTCATACAATAAGGACACTTATTCTTTTCAAAAAAATTATTATTCTTGGATCCTAAATCTCCTTCGAAAGAATTCTGACTTTATTTTGGTTTTGAATCAGATTCTTTACTATCCTTCCCCTTGTGCTTCCCTTTATCTTGCTCATTGATATATTCTGACATCATAAGATATTGGTTCTTGGAAGTTTGGAGGACTCCCATTTGGACGAACTTATCCTCTGTATTAAAGAATCGACAAAGCCATCAAGTGAAGGAATCTTCCAATCAGGGATGAAATCTCTTCCAGAATGGAAGGTAGAGGTGAAGAAAAAATACTCAAAACCAATTTTGTTGAGCACTGAGAGCACAATTTGCTCATCCTTCCTGTCTATTCCGCATTGCTTACATTGTAGTGCAAGAGACTTGAATTTTGTAAAAACATGTTGGATAGTCTCGAAACTGCTTGGATGTAAGGCTACTAGCTCGTTCTCCAAGATGTGTCTCCAAATATCATATTAATTTCCAAACAAGAATTTGAGCTTCTCCCTAGCTTCTTTGGGAGTCTTCAATCCCTCAAGATGAAAGAAGAGATATCTGGAGATATGAGCACAAAGGAAGACAAATGATTCATCAAACTTGTTTAAGAACTTGTTTTTCTTAGCAGGATGATGAGGTTTCATCTCTATACCCATTGTCATCCTCTATAGGCCAAGATTTCACAATAAAACATGCATATATTCCATCCAATCAATATAGCTGAAGGGTGTCAGGATCCAGTGTAAGAAAGCTTGAGAATCCATGAATTCTACTTCTAAACAATCAATTTCTTCAATCAAGCTACGTAGCACCTGTAAGAAAACACTGTAAACACAAAAAAAATCTGACTATGTCAGAATAAATCCTTCCATATCGACATGTACACTTTCTCAGGGTCTGTCATGCCTGTAGATACTTCTCTAAATGAATCTAGAGTTAGAAATGCACACTTTGCGGGACTTATGTGGAAACCCAGCTATTTCTGGTGTATAATGGAGAATGGAAAATCTTGATGTTTTCCTGAGTAGCCTCTGATACCATGTTTGAATTATTGTGCCATTTATATTCAGGAAATGAGTGCAATTGAATTGTATTATTATGCAGTGTAATGGAATAAAAAATACACACTGAATAAGACAAATTTCATAGCAAACATATAAGTTTTGCTCACTATAATTACAGTGTAAAATTAATTAATCACATGAGTATACATGAATGTTACATAATAATAGAATTCGATTCATGTGGATAGGATTCAAATCTACCAACTCAAGATCGACTCTGGCTAACTAGAAGTGTCTAAATCACTATCGAAGCTCACAAGCTAACTCCAGATGTCTAATTCAGTCTCTCCATAAGTTATAACAAGTTAAACTAGTTGAAATAATGTGGTAGGTGAGAAGTAGGTCAGAATAGGCGCCTTCCCACATGCATCCATGCAATACTGGCACTAAATGAACTAGAGGACATCTAACTAAATGTAACTGGAGCATAACTTAACTTAACTAGTTACCAACTACCAACAACTGAAGGAGGTTGGTGGTGGCACTCCCAGTGGCTTCTAAATTGTAGGAATTGGTCTAGGAAGCACACAAAATGATGCATGAAGGTACAATAATTTGAAGTTAAACCTCTATATGTGTTCCCCACACTCTAGTGACTGGTACAGGTGGCCCCATTATCCCAAATGGACCCAATGGTACTAATGGACCCAATAATAATTAAATGACTCCTAATTTAGGAAACATAATCTAATAGACTAGTTTTGACAAGGGAGGATTATAAATCCTAACACCAAGTTCTAAATCTCCCACATAGCTAGAATCATCCTCCACGAGAGCTTTCACATGGAAGCTTCTTGAAACTTATCTTTTTTCCTCCTTCGGATTGCTGATGCTCCTTATAAGAGGGGTAAGAGCACCGACGCACAATGTGGTCAAGAGAAAGGCGTCACCAGTGCCTTATGATAATGGAAAACGAGTGTCAGGTCTATATGTCACCCTATGTCAGGCTGCAAGGTGCATCAGACAACTTAGGAATGAGCAATAAGGCCCCAAAAGACGGTCTTTTCTAGGGACTTCAGAGGATAATATCATTAGGACATTCTTTGGGTGTAATAGAATTCCCCCCAAAGTATGAAGCTAGAGGAATGCGATAGGTAAAATAATTTTGTAGATATTGATCCAGTATCAGAGGCAAACAAGAGGCAAGTTAACATTTGATGCAAGATCAATGACCAACTATATGACTCGATCATGGCTGCGAACCAATACACTGCAAATCCATGCGTAATGACTACATCATGGCTACCAAAAATACACTATAGATCCATAAACAATAAGACTCAAATTGAAACATGGATACGAGACATACATAGTAGATCCATGTTATCCTGACTCAATACTGAATATAGCCACTGAACATACATTGTGGATCTATGTCATAAATTCAAACAAAAATCCATCGCAACCTAAGGATAGGCACATATTCAGGTGAATACCTAACCAATTAGGGTCTTCATGCCAATCCCAAATGATACAATTTTAACATGAAAATAGATTTCATAATGTCTAACATGGTAGAAACCACTTGATTACCGATCATTGATGTATATCATTAACAAGTGCGAGGGAGATCACCATTGATGTCAATGATTCCCAAGGTATTCCAGTACATTTCCCCTACTGTGAATAGATGAATTGTGCTCGAACACTTGACAAAATATTTCAATTAGAGATCATTGATGAAAACCTAATGTCAAAAGTGAGGAAAACTGCCATCGAGGCATGCATGCTTTAAGGGAGTTGACTTGGTTTCTAAGTCTAATCCCCAGATGATGTGTTGATGTTGATAGGAATAGACTTGTCGAAGGAGGTCCATGATTATTCCCTCATCATCGACATGAAACATGGAACAAAAGATGATGTTGAAGTGATGAAAACAACCATAGGACTGGCTCAGATATAACCGACTTGAAGGAAGGTAAGGCAATTATAGAGGTATATTGCAGAGGATATTCCCCTTGAATACTAAATGACACGACAAATAAATTGGCATCATTGACTCAAGGAGAAAGATACTACACGTAATGCAAGGGAATGATGATGCATTCTTTGAATTGAATAAAAGGAGTCAAATGACTCATGAAAGTGGATCTACTCAAGGACAAGCTGATTACCCAACTATTTGAAAATGAAAATGAAAACATGTGCCATGTTCAAGGGTGGACTGTGAGCTGCCATAAATACAAATGAAAGTTGTTCCCCATTCCCTCATTTTCCCCATCGTGAAGGATGAGTACCTCTTTTCTTTTTAACGAGATTGAAAAGGGTAACAAATGCTCGATGTAGCTCATTAGGTGATGAGTCCATTATCATACATTTTATGAACCTGAGAAAGGAGGGGTTCATTCCCAAAAAGGATCCTTCATTGCTTGATTTGATGAGTCCAATGAAAGTAAACTCAGTCGTCGTTTTATGTTTAGAGAGTCTGAAATGACTAAGAATACTCTAGGGTGGACTTTTTCATAACATTATTCCCTAAGGTCAGAAAAAGTATAAACTACTTCCTAGGATAACTCTTCTAGTTGTGATAAAATAGAGTATACCTTTTCGTAAACGTCTCCAATCGGTCTAAAAATGGGTAAACTATCATCGATCAGATAATTATTCGAATATTTTACAAGCATGAAAAAATCAAGCTCGCTTAGCAATCTTTTAGTGTTTAGGGAGCCTAAAAAGAGCCACAACAGAATTTCAACCCAAAATCTGACACCTTGCATGTCTGAAATTCAACACTTTAGTGTCTCATCTTCGACACATACACTTTTTTGCTGTCGGTAGCATAATCTTGGATATTCGACATGCTACCAAAGTGGGTCAAAGATCCGACACACCATGGTGTCGCCTATTCGACTGTTTTCTGTTCCAAAGTGTCAATCAAAACTTTCACAAACTGTCTAAAATCCAACGCCGTCCGACACTTGAAGGGCTGGCCTTTCGACGGGTAGAAGTGTCAGATTCATGGCAACGTCGTTGATATTTTTATCTAGAAAGCATCGTATTTTTGACTCCTACTGACACTTGAAGCGTCGGTCGTCCGACGGGATGAAGTGTCAGGGTCATGACAATGCTGTCAAAAGTTTAATAAAAAGCGTCAGTTGAGCGTCGCCTTCATGTTTTGGATGTTTGACAGAAGTGTCAGAACACCGTCAGAAAAGCGACGTCTGTTGGCAGATTTAACAAAAAAAAAATTGAAAGATTTCACTTAGAAAAGTTGATCACAAAAATAAATTGTATGTTTTTTCAAAGTTTTTGCTTAAAGCTTTGTTAATGCATTCTAATGATGTTAGTAAGTTATGGCATGATATGTTTGGGCATATTAACTTATGTTAATTGCATCAATTAATCAAACAAGACAGGATAGTGGGGTTTCCACCTATATCCTTCTTAGATGGAGTTTGTCCAATATATACTCTTGGTAGGAACCTTGAAAAGAGATTTGGGAAAGGAAAGGCTAAGAGAGCCACATCACTTCTTGATTTTGTGCCTAGTGACATTACTGGTCCCTTTCCTCACCTATCTATGAATAAATAAATATACATACTTACTACTAACCTTCATTGATTACATCTATATATACACAGGGGTCTACTTCTTAAAACACAAAGCTGATGTGTTTTCTTTTCTCCGAGATTTTAAATCTATTGCAGAGAAACAATATAGTAAGGGAATCAATATCCTTCACATAGATAATTGTTATAGCTGATTTTACCACACATGGTGAATCACACTTTTATGGCCTTCCCTGTCCCTATGCAGACTCCTTAGACCCCATGGACCATTTTTGTTCCTTTGATGTTTCCTAGATCATCGCTAAAAACATGCTTAATTTTCCATACATGACTTTAAAACCCTTTATCGCGTATATACGCGGGTTTGACCTCTAAAACCGCATACATTGGGATGTGTGCAAAAGGCCAAATTATTTTGGAGTTTTCCTTGATGTGGATCTGACTCACTGGGCTCCTGGCCTTCCATATGCCTTGAGATCACTCGGATTTGACCTTTCATTACCCCATTGAAGAGCTATATAAGGAACCATTTGGATACATTGAAGGCATATGAGGAATTGAGAGCAAGAAAACTATAGTCCATTGCTGATGGAACTTGTACTTGAGTCTGCATCCCCTTTGTCCCTTGGAGCACTTTTGTCTTCTTCCCAAGCTTTCCTTTTGCTTGTGAGCTTGCTATCGAGAGATGGAGGATTGAAGTGGTGGAGGCCCAAGTGGGGGACTCGGTTTCTCCGATTCGCAGACGTGCCAACAGAGGTTGTATTCATTGTAATCTCTGATTTTATATTAATAGAAATATCTTTTCCTGTCCAATAATGTGTGTTTGAATGAATATTTTATCCATGGATGATTTCAAATGCTTATATGTTATTGATTATATATGCTAGATTAGAGATAACACAATTATATATAGCATGCTTGTCTTGTTTATTGAATGTTGAGGAAGAAATTTATGAATTCAAGCTGGATTTGTAAAGCTCAACGGGGATCTACATCAACCGTCCAGAATAAGGTACGAATCGAGATCCTTTAGTGCTAATTGTTTGATTTCTCTTGCATAGAGGAAAGGATTGAGTTCTGGAGTTAAGTTGTCTGTTGTGGTACCCCAAGCCATAGGAATTTCTCTCCGTAACAAAATTGGTGACTCCGCTGGGGAGTTCCTAGTAGTTGTCCTTTGGGGTTTTTTATCGGCATTCAATGTTCTTGAATTGCTCTTATTTCTCTATTTCTGTGTTGGGTATGGGGGAATGTTTTCCTGGTAGTGTCTTATTGGTGTGAAGTTTGTCTCAGCTTGTCTGTTTGCCTTTACTTTTGTACATTTCTCTTCCTGTATGCGAGTTTTTAACTCACAGTCGCGTATACACACGACTTTGACTGCCATATATGCGTACATATGCGGGTTTACTGCGAACAGTCGCGTATGCCCTTAGTTTTTCCTTCTAGAGGAATATTGATTGTTGTTGGGTGAATTTTGATGATTGCTGAGTCTCCTTTGATACTGCTAGAGTCTATATACACCTTTGTTTTTTACCAGAGACATTTTTTTCTATGGTAAATTTCTTTTTTTTAAGAATGTTCTTGTCATTGCATTTTCGATTTTTTGTTTTGGGATTAGTGCATTAGATTTATTTTGCCTTAGTACTTTGTGTGAGTGTTAATTGATTTTGCTTGCTGAGTCTCGGGGTAGAAGAATCATCCTTTTGCTTTAGTATCTCATTTTTATTCAAAAAATCCAAAAATATTTGCTTCTTTGCATCATTATTCATTGCACTTTGCATTTCGCATGGTACTTGCACTAGATTTCCTTAGAGTATTAGTTAGGATTTCATATAGGAATGATTGCATTTGTCATTTGAAGAAAAATTTTGCATTTCACGTAGTAGCATGCCCTATTTTTCATTCTACACAATGCATTTGCATTGATTGTTAGGTGTGCATTTTACTTCATGTTGCGTCATAACACCATTGATTGCATGGCCATCTACCTCTTTTGACTAATAAAGCCAAATAAAATCAACGCTTAATTAAAATGGATTACACTATTTTATTTGATAGGGTACACCAACAAGATTAGGTTTTAGGGTCTTGGAATAGTTCATTGTGAGTAAATTATCCAAGACCACTAAACAACATGTATGTGTCTGTCTAGGTGAGAGTGTGAAATTCCTTGGTATAATTAGTGTTTCTTAAGATCCTCCTCTCAAAAGGGATTTAAGCACAAGGCAGTGTGAGTGGTTATTGATTGGGATGACCCCTAGTCATAACTGAGTAGCATCGAAGATATTTCTAGGATTGTATTCGTATCTGGGGGCTCTTTCAAGAGTTTTGGGCTTTGCTACCCTACCCATACGATCAATCCCACCTGCGACTATCCGCCTGAGCATTGATTATATTGAGGTGACCTTATTTTCCTTACCTAGGATATTGAGGGGGTACTTTGTAGAGGTTATTCTGTGGTTGTCCCTACCAGGTTGGGGTCAGATAACACAGTCGCTTTACGCATTGAAGCTGAGGGCCACAATAATTAGTTACGAACCTCCGATTGTTGTGTATGGGAATCTCAATCCTCTTCTAGGTGAGACATACCTGCTTCATTCAGGAGCTCACTTATCCTACCCTTGATTGCTTGTGTTTGGCTTTAGATTTTATTAGTGTATGCTTTGTGCATGTTATCTTGCCTAGGGTTTGTGTAATTAGTGAGTCTTTTGCATTTTTTGAGTCATTGTGGATATGGGTGCAGCTCCTCACCATTATCGTCGTTTAGCAGGACTTCCACCTTCTACATCTCCTCCTCCTTTGGGAGAGAGAAACACATGGTCTAGGTGGACCAATTCACACATTGATTCACACACGATGGGAGATCATGGAGATGGTATTCTTGAGCTATCTTCTCCAACTCAAGTGGAGGATGGAGAGTTTACTCCTACATTTGATCCTTCACCTGATATGACTGCACATTCTGGGTTTGATCCTTCACATGAAAGACCTACTCACTCTAGCTATGATCCCTCATTCACAAGTCACCAGTATTGGATGCCGGGCGATGAGACTCATCATGAACCCGAGAGCACTAGTTATGGTAGTTATGGTATGTTTGGTATCCCTACACATGATCCGACATTTCATGTCGAGTTGGAGTTGGAGCTTAACACTACGCCTGGGGGCACTCCTATTCCTTACCATGCAAAGAGGTTTGGGAGCACGAGTCACATTGCACCTTCCATCCTGGCGGTGGAAGCTACATCACATATTCCTCCTAGACCTAGTGTTAGTAATCCTATTAGGATACCAGAACCTCGACGAGTGACTATAGGGAACACCATGTACATAATTTCACATGGTACTTCGTCCTCTATTCTTTGTTCTTCGAATGATATTCCTCCCCCTCATTCATGTGGTCCTTCAGGCTGAAACATTGCTACGAGTCATGTCCGTACTGCTACTACTCGCATAGTTGTGTCTCAGAGTCAAGTACCTCCTATTGTTTCGAGAGTTCGTATTCCTACTTCTGGAGGTCATGTTACTACTTTTGGAGCATATATTCCTACTTATGGAGTGTCTCATGGGACATCTCATGGGATATCTTATGGACCTTATTATGGGACGCAGTATGGACAGGGTTATTCACCTTAAGAGTACGGGTATCAACAACCTACTTACTCTCTGAATTATGGCTTCGTAGCCCCACATAGTCAAGGTACACCACATTATGGTGCTTCCATGCCACCCTACACGGGTCAAATGGGAGGAGGGCACTATGGCCAAGGCCATGGTGGTTACGGTAATCAGGCTTATGTGAACCAAAATTATCAGGGAGAGGGGCATCGACCTGCTCATCCTAGGATCCCTTTCCTCACAATGCTAAATCTTCCTGACTTGTCAAGACTGATGAACGATCTCGTATCTCATGACCTGGCTTGGCCGGCTGTCCCTAATAAGCTTCCCTCAGACATTCAGAAATTCGAGGGAAAACTGGGAGAAGATCTGAGTGAAAATGTTACTACATTTCACCTATGGTGCTCTTCAAATTCCTTGCATGAAGATTCGATCCATTTAAGGCTGTTTCAATGCACCCTTATAGGGTCTACCGCGAAATGGTATATAGAGTTACCTAGGGGGGCATTCACGTTGTTCGATGACCTAGCTATGACTTTTCTCAACCACTTCCAGCTACCAGTGCATTACGATGTTGGTACAAAACTCTTGTCGACATTTCAGTAGGATAAAGCCATGCAAATCTCGGACCATATCCAAGAGTGGCATAGATGGAAGAGATTGATTAAAGCCTTCATACCACTAGAGTTTCTCCTTGAATGGTTCCTTAAATTGTTACTGCCTTATATAGCGAAGGATGTTTCTACATCCGGAGTTCAGAATGAGGAACAAGCCATTTTTAGGGCGCATGAATTAGACTTGATTTATGCTCAATTTGGTTTGTTATATGAGATCATTCCTAATGCTCTGCATTCTAGTTTCGATCCTAAGGTTAAACCTGGACCACATGCCGATGGAATTTTTGGTTGTACGAGTGCCAAACTTGCAGATTCGGTTGTGAAACAGGTTAGTTAATTATCTATCAACCAATCTACCTCAGGACAAGCTACGACTTCGTCTCAACCCACCCAAATGGCGAGTGTGCTTTCAGTACAATCGTCGGACCAGAAGGGTAACCAGCAACCCGGAAGGAATAAAAAGAAGGGTAAAAAAAATCATAAGGGTGGGAATAGGAATGAAAATGCCAACTCTAATGACAAGAATGTCCAAAATGTTGGGGGGGACAAGCAGCCTAAATGTAAGGTTAAGTTTCCTTGCAAATTGTGTAAGGATGACCACCTCACTCACTTGTGCCCTTGGATTGATGAAGCCTTGAGATTAATAGCACAGGGCCCAGCTGTGCTGACCAACCCTTTTCCTCATAATCAAAACATGAACTCGAGGACCCATGATCAGTCTGGTGGTGATCAAGATCTGCTGGAGACTAGTGGTCATGGTTGCATCAATATGGTCCATGCTACTAAGGTTGTGACTCGTGCGAAGGACTATGGTTCATCACAACCCGAACTTGGAAAGGAACCTGATCCACCTGGGAGTCCTTTGTGTATTGAAAAAACTATGGATAAACCTGAAGTTGTACCTCGCATTCCTAAGGGATTCCTTAAGCATTCAGGGCACAATCCTAATGCCCAAGTCGCCCAAAACTATTCTTTTGTCGAGGATTTGGGCCACACTCCTTGTGTGATGTTTGCACTTGAAGTACTTCCTAGTTGTCCTTCACAAAGGAAGGCTTTGCTTTCTACCCTAGGTGTGGACGATGATAATTCTTCCTCTGTGATCAAATTTGAAATCATGGGACTTCAGCCTTGCTTGCCTTACTATGTGTCTCTCTTGATTCACATAGAATGTCTTAACATGACCGATAAACGTACTGTGATTAACGAAGGCGTTGCTGCTTCCGTGATGTCTTTGGCATGTTGGAAGGGTTTGGGTTCCCCCGAGTTGTCTAAATCTGGTACCATGTTGACTAATTTTGATGGAAGATCATTTTCACTGCACGACATTCTTCCTTCTCTTAAGGTCTGTTTGGGGGGGAAGACCGTTGCGATAGAGGTCGAGGTGGTTGGTGCACCCCTTGACTACAATTTGTTGCTGGGTAGGAATTGGATGTACAGTATGCAAGCCGTAGCTTTTTCTCTATTTTGAGTTGTATGCTTTCCATTTAATGGGAAGATAGTTATGATTAATCAAACATCATTCAAGAATCCACCAGTTGCTGTATCTTCGGGAGCTTCCATCCCGATTGTAGAGCACTCTCAGCCGGCAACTGGTAGTGTGGGTGTCATCATGTATCCATCCCTTATGGGAAGCTTTAATTGTCGTGAACCTGTCCTTATGATATGGTCTAATCTCGGTGAGGCTTCATCATCGGTAATATCAGTGTCTTTTCGCACAACATAGATGGAATATCCTTGGATTCTTCCTACACCGAGTCCTTCAAATGAGCCCATCGAGACGGACATGTCATTGCCTGCAACTATGATAGCTTATCAATCTAATCTTCCATGTGTTGCAGAGCCTAGTCCTTCCTCTTCGTGGACAGAGGAGGAGGACCCATATGTACTGCCTGCATGGGCAGTTCAGTCTCCTCACACACATGACTGCCTTGATAGTGTTTTTCCTTCAGATGAGGCTATTATTGAGGCTATGTCTGGGGTTGATCCACCTTGGGAAGAGTTGCATCATAGATCTTACTTTCTTCCCGAGCTTGACCGTTTGGAGTGTGAAGACTATAGGGGGATTCTTAGTGAGAGAATTGGTAGTCCCATGGTTCCGTTAAGCTCTCCTGGTCTGATGGCTATCGGAAAACATGGAGAATATATCTCCTACCATCCCTATCAATATCTCTCACGATCCTGGAAAGATTGAGAATGTCTATATTGGGGCATAATGTTCCCATGCTGAGATTCAAGAGTACACCGAGCTGTTTAAAGAATTTCATGATATCTTTTCTTGGTATTACGATGAAATGCCAGGTATCAACCCTCACATTATTGAACATGAGATTAAAACTTACCCCAATGCTAAGCCTGTTCGACAACGCTTGCGTGCAGTGAATCCTAGGAAAGCACCTACGATTAAGGTTGAGATATAAAAGCTGTTAAATGCTTGTTTTATCTATCTTGTTCCCTTGATGGAGTGGGTTTCATACCTCGTTTTGGTTGATAAGAAGCAGGGAATGTGTTATACCAAAATCCCGTCACCATCATGTGATAAGACATTTGACATACCTACTTGCCCTGAATCCCAGCCTCTGGAGTGGAAACTAAATGGTTTCTTATGAATCTGTAATACAAATTCCCAGCACCATGCATGCCCCTTTATCCAGGAGCGGTACCCCTGTTCACACTGCCCATCATCTGTGTTCCATAAGTGGTGCCACCGCCTGTTACCCTTGGTCCATAGGCAGTTATTACCATAACCGCTCTGTCATAGAAGGAGAAGCACGGTACCCTAGGTGAAAAGGGAAAAAGAGAAGTTTCTTGAGGCTTCTAGATGATAAGCCTCGTGTACTGCCTTATCCCTACTGTTGTAGGTTGTTTGAGCTCGAGATCCCTCATCCTAGGATCTTAGAGGCCACCTCACCCACTAATTTCTCAACCATCTCTATCCATTAAAGCCCTATAAATATGAGCTCATAGCCATGGTTGAGGGGAGAACATTGAAGGTATTGTTATGCTGTTGGATTGATTCCTGGCCCAAGATCATTTGGAGAGAGCATAGAGGGCTAGAGTCGGAGCTTTTGGGGATGAAGAGATGGTTTCATGGAGATGCATGTCAACACTAAGGCTTGGTTGTAAACTTCTTCATATTTCTAATGCAAGTTGATTTTCTGTCCCATATATGTTGTTGATGTTTGATTTCATATATATATTGCTAGATTTCTTAGTCACTAGCATAGATTAGTAGATCATATTTTGGTTGCTTTGATCTGTTTCATGTTGAGCTTGATTGCAGGTATGCAGGTGAACTGTCAAAGCCTTATATTCCAGATATCTACAATGTCTAACAAGATTTATCAGCCTCTGTGATCTATTTGTTTTCGATCTAAACCATTCAGACCAGTGGAACACCTTGCCGTCTGCAGGAGGTGAAATATTCCAGCTAACAAATCTGGCGACTCTGCTGGGGAATTGTATTCAGTTGTTCTGATATTCCTCAGTCTGCAACTCTTGTCCGAATCCAAGATCCATTTTCTTCAACTCTTTTCAGTCGGATCTACTTTCTGATTTGTATTATTTGGGTTTGAAATTTCCAGATCTGTTCAGATCTGAGTCATTTCGATATTTTATGCTCTATTACCACTTTCAATTCGATAGTATTTGCCTTGATCTAGTATTTTCTGATCTGATCCATCGTTCTCTTTTTTGTTTTGGACATCTACAGGGAACCACGTCCATGCTTTGTATGAGGAGCGGTGCCACTGCTTGAACATAGTGAGCAGTAAGCGGTGCCACTGCCTGTATCTGGTTTGCAAGGAGCGGTGCTGTCTTGGAAACACTCTATCAACACCTGCAAAGCATGGTGCTAGGTAGGAATTAGTCCAAAACTCTTTTTCCTCATTTTTCTTTGTAAAAATTTGGAATTTTGATTGCTTTCAATTCTATTATCAGCTTGTGTTATTGAATCTGATGTGTGTGGCTTGATGCTTTGATGGTTTAAGATTGATTTGAGTGGAATTTCAAAAGTTTGTTTAGTCTTTTGATTGTTCATCCACTTCTTGCTTGTTGGTTGTGCTTAAAGAAGGATTTCTTATTTTCTGAAAGTTACGGTGCTCATTGAACTCTCTTTTCATTGCATATAATACAAGAATAACACTAGATTAGCTTCTAGATTTCATTTCTTGCTTGCATAGTAAAATTCTTTTTATTTCTTTCAAAAAAGAAAAGTTTTGCTTGAGATTATGACATCATATTTGAGCGTTAGATTTGGGCTTTCTGATTGGCTTTACAATCCTTCAGGACCTTTATGATCTTTCGTCTCTCTTGCATATAGGACTATCTCGATCAAAATATAAAAAAAATGGTAGTTTTAAATTAGATTTGCTTATGTTTTTGAGAAATTTGAAAAGTTAGAGTGCATTGACATATAGGTGTGCTTGGTGTTGTTCTTTTAGGAAAAGAGGTTCTCACCCTTCTCATTTGCTTTCGAAAAGAAGAATTTGGTTTGTAAAAGTGTTTGGTTGTCTTTGATTCGATGTTCATGACTGTTGATTGGAATTATTTTTGGTTTTGAAACAAAAAGAAAAACACTCTCTTCCCTCTCGTAAGTAGGCATATTGAATGGTAAAGTGAACATTTGCACAAGCATATTGCATGGTTTTACTTTTCTGTCAAAACATCATGCATTTTCCTAACCGTACAAGTTAAAATTAATGCTAGTTGTAGGTTAAAATTTACGTAGTAACTTGAGTGATAGGTTAGAAACGTGTTCAGGCGTCGTAAAGAATAGGAGCTGTCATTATTTTGTCAGCATTACATTTTGGGACTCACACAGTTATTCCATGTACCGTCGGTATATCGAATGGCCTTTCATGTACCCTTGAGGTATATAGAAAGGTACTTCACGTACTCGATTGTATATCGGAAGGCCCCTTGTGTACGGTTATGCATTAGACAACACTACTACCGATTCAAGCTCCCATGTACCTTGAGTATATCAGGAGACCCCACTAGGGTACCTTATCTATCTGAGAAAATCCCTTTGGCCATCTTGTTTGGAGCCATACACCGAAAACAACATTCGGGGATATTACTATGCACGTACCCTCAAGGTATATCATGAGTGGCACCTGCTTGACAATCCTAGTGAGAGACCTGACTTTTGAACTCCTCCTATCATTTTAAGTCTGCTTGTTTTGACCTATAGTTTGAGTAGGGAGGTCTTTTGGTGTGTTTTTATTTTTATTTTCAGACCCTAGGTTAGATAGGAACAGTCCAAAAGAGTACGGGGCTTGCCACCTGATTTTATTCCTATTTTAGGAGAAAATCCTATGGAAGCTATCGACCAAGGAGATACTACCACCTCCCATGTGGGAGATAATGTGGTGGTGGAAAGTGGAGTAGCATATTCTTCACACTCGCCTCCCTTGGTCCAATAGCCTTCCCGGGAAGATTCATTGTTCCATTCTCCCATGGAAGGACATGTTGATGATGTTGCTTGCCCAGATTTTGGTCCCAATGCTGCATTTTGGGAAACCACTGTAGGTCAAGCCATTGCTTCATTTGGCACCCGTGCAATCTCTTCTGACTTGGAAGAAGAACACAGGAAATACCATTAGAGGAAATTTTAACTCAAAATGGGCCTCCTAAAATGAATTAATAAAATAATATTTATTAATTTTGGAGGAAGAAAAGAAAATAATTACTTTTTTGTTTATATTTTTGACATATCTCCCCGTGTTTTTACTCAAATTTTGATTGGGAGAGCTCGTTGGATGCGGAATTAAATTCCGCATCCAACGAGTACCCACTCGGCATACTTTTTATGGACCCCTCTACCCCAAAAACAAGAAATACCTGAAAAATGGAATGATGACATCATCGTTCCATTTTTTCAGGTATTTCTCATTTTTGGGGTAGCGGGGTCCATCAAAAATATACCGAGTGGGTACTCATTGGATGCGGAATTTAATTCTGCATCCAACGAGCTCTCCCAATTGAAATTTGAGTAAAAACACGGGGAGATATGTAAAAAATACAAACAAAAAAAATAGTTTTTTTTATGATACCTATCCCCAAATTTATATTAAAAAAGTGTTTAATACCTATACGGTAGTTCAAATTTAAATCAATTTCATTGGCTAACACATGATGACATGGAATTTGAAAAAAAGTTAAAAGGCCCATTTTGAGTTGAAATTTCCTCTAATGCATGCTGCTATCCTCTGTGCACAGGAGATTGATAAGCAGATAGATAACATCTTAGGTCCATCACTACCAAGATCCACATCTGTTCCTAGGGGATATCATTCACTCGCCGAATCTATGAGACCCATCGAACCAATTATAGATCATCCATTGACACCCCGCAACCCAGTTCAAAATTCCACCCCTCTCACCTCTTATATTATGTCTGTTCCAAATCCTCCCAGGTCTTTTGCATCTGGGGCCCAACCTTCAATTCCTGTTTCGTCAGTACCTTTGAATGTCGAGGGGAAACCCCCGGCATGACCTACGTTATCTGATACTGGAGTTGTACCTAGTCAAGGGTAGACCTCTAACATAGAAACATCTACAATTTTTGTCCCTCCCACCCACACTCATGTGGTAAATACCCCATCTAGTTCAGGTCTGCCTTCAGGGGCACAACCTGTTACCATTCAGTATTCTAGTGGTTATGGTTATCAGATACCTATAGGTAATCATCCATCTAATCCTATAGGAACACCTCATACAAGAATTCCATACCCTAGTAACACTTTTACGCCTTGCGGGCAACCTAACTGGTCTTACATGCCAGCCATGGGAGGGATACCTATACATACTGTGGGAGGTGCAGGAGGACTAACTTATGGAGGTCCTCCCCCTAGGGGACCTCACGGTACTGGAGGATCTGGAAACTTTCCTCCTTATGGTCCTGGGGGACCTGGTGGCTTTCCTCCTTATGGCTTTGGAGGGTCTGGTGGCCCTCCACCTAGTGATTCCGGTGGCTTTGGAGGTTTTCCACCTCCTGGAGGCTCCAAAGGGTCTGGTGGTATACCTCCTGGTGGTCCTGGTGGTCTCGGTGGCTCTGGCAGTCCTCCTCCTAGAGGCCCTAGTTGTCCTAGCGGTCCTAATTCCAGAAATCAACCCCCCATGGGCAGATCTTTTGGTGGTTCTTCCTCACATCAACCTATTTATCAGTCTACCTATGGCCCTACTGGTAATTATATGCCATATCAATATTACCAGTATGTGGAATCAAATAGACAGTTACCTTTCCTAGCAACTATGGACTTGTCTGATTTGTCCAAGTTGATCAATCATCCCATTCGACAGAATCCCTCTTGGACTCCCATTCCGGTAAAGTTACAGTCGGATATTTTGAAATTTGATGGGAAGCAGAGTGAAGACCCGTGGAACCATGTTATGACTTTTCATTTATGGTGTTCCTCGAACTCCCTCATGGATGATTCCGTTTGATTATGACTCTTTCAGTGAACTTTGACCGGTACGGTACATTGAACTCTCACAACATTCACTTGTGGATTTTGGCTCATTGGCAACCGTATTTCTTACGCACTTTCAACTCCCTATCCGTTATGAAACAGGCACTGAACTTTTAACTTCTCTGTGACAGAACACCTCCACCCACATTTCTGATCATATTCATGAGTGGAGAAGGTGGAGAAGGATTATTAAGGCCCCTATTCTGGATCAGTTGTTAGTTGATTGGTTCACTAAGTCCTTGTTGCCTCCTATTTCCTGAGATGTGGCCATGGGTGGTGCCGTTACCGAAGAGAAGGATATTAATCAGGCTCAGTACCTAGAATTGATCTATTCCCATTCCAGGACTCTTTATGATCTGATTCCTCAAGATCCTCACCCTAGCAATAACCCTGCCAAGCCACCAGCAGAAGTACCTGTTGATGGGATTGTTGGCTCAATCCAGTCCCCATCCACAATGAAACCTGCCAAGAAAACCCAAATCGCTACTCCTTCAACTCCCAAGGTTTCTGCTGAGGTCAATTCTATTCAGAGTACTCAAACCTTGGGTAATAAAAAGAAAGGTAAAAATCGAAATAAAAAACCTGGAAACCAACCGGAGACCCCACGATCAACCAATAGTGACAACGAAAAAGGAAAAAGGAATGCTAAATATCCTTGTCTTTTATGTGGTGGTGACCACTTTTCAAAGGAGTGTCCCCATCAGGACGAAATCTCCCAGTTTTTGAAGTCTAATCATGCACCTGCAATACTTACGGATCCCTTTCCCTCTCAATAACAACTGGTAGACCACATGTCTAACCAGGGTAACTCTAGTTCATCGGATAAAATTCGTATGATCTCCTTAGATACCATCCATCTGCAAACTCGAAGCTAGAATTATGATAAACCCGTAGGTAAGAAAGAAGATCAATCTTCTTCAGGGAAAGCTCCCTCTACTAGTTCTCCAGAATCCTCATCTACTATTCCCTTGTCTATCCATAAGCCTACTCTCAACATGATTTTGCACCCACCAAAGAGTACTCTTCGGAAGGATGTCTTTAATCCCAATGCTCAAGCTGCTCAATTCTATAATGTAGTTGAAGATCTCGCTTAGGAACCTTATGCGATGTCTACCCTAGAAGTACTCCAAAGTTGCCCCACATAGCGCAAGAACTTGTTGACAGCTTTAAGAGCTGTAGACCTGGATAACACTAACTTGATTCACTTCAATGTTGAGAACTATAAACCTAGATTACCTCATAAACTTGCTTTTCAGATCATTATGAAAGTAGTGGGAAATAAAGTCTTTCAAATGGTACTAGATGAAGGAGCTTTGACCTCGGTGTTATCTCTAACTTGTTGGAAAGCTCTTGGCTCTCCTGAGCTTGTTACATCACCTATGACCCTTAAAGCCTTTGATGGATGGGGTTTCCAATCCCATGGTCTCATATCAGCCCTCGCAGTCCAGCTGGGGGGAAAATCCATTTCCATCCAAGTAGAAGTGGTGGATGCCCCTTTGGATTATAACCTCCTTTTAGGAAGGAATTGGTTCTATGCTATGTCTATTGTTGCTTTGACAGTATTTCGATCAGTTCAATTCTCGCATCTTGGGAGAATTGTTACCATTGACCAGCTTGATTTCTGTATGCTGGATGTTACTATCACCATGTCTAATAACATCCCCATGTTAGGTCAGTCCCCTCCTCCTTACTAATCGATTGGGGTAGGTATGCTGAAGGATTCATCCCTTATGGGGATTCTTCCCTCTACTCCTCCTAGCACAGATACCGCGATAGTACATATGATCGCCTCATTTGATTTTGAGCCCAAGGGCACAAATGTTGTTGAGTCCACCTTGTTGAGCCTGCACGAAGCTATGTATGACACCATTCAAACTTGTTTCGATGATCACACTGATGACCTTCATTTAGTGGCTTTGGATCCTTACCATTTACCGTATTGGTTAGAACCTTCTCTTCCGATTCTAGATTATCTCTCTAAGAATTTTACTTCGGACGAGTCCATTATAGAGATCATGAATGCGGATGAGCCCATTTGGGAGGATCACCATCATCGATCCATGTTCCTCCCCAATACCAGGTCAGGCAGCCATGATTTTGCTTCCTTGTTTCCTAATAATATTGTCAACGTTTCGCAAAGTCCTATATTGTTGCAAGACACAGATTCTAAAGGAAACCTTTGCAACATTACTCAGATGAACCCAATTGACATATCAACCAAGCCTGATGTTATTGAGCACGTTCATGTTGGGTAGAACTGCTCCATAGATGAATCTGAAGCATATAAGGCACTTTTTAAGGAATTCCGTGATATTTTTGCTTGGTCCTATGAAGAGATACTGGGGATTGACCCTTCCATTGTGGTCCATGAGATTAAAACTTATCCCATGGCTAAACCTGTCAGTTAGAAACTTAGGCAAGTCCATCCTAGGAAGGCCGCAACTATTAAAGCTGAGATTGAGAAACTTCTGAAATCTAGTTTTATTTATCCCGTACCTTTGACAGAATGGGTATCGAACGTTTTCCATGTCAATAAAAAGCAGGGCACCATTAGAGTCTGCATCGAATTTAAGGATTTAAATAAAGCTTGTCCTGAGGAAAACTTTCCTACCCCGCATATCAATCAGATTATCGACAATTGTGCTGGACGTGTCATCTTTTCATTCATGGATGACTTCTCCAGCTACAATCAGATTGAGATATTTCCCTCTGATCAGCACAAGACGACATTCATTTTCCCATGGGGAACCTTTTCATATAAGAAGTTACCTTTCGGCTTGAAAAATGCTGGAGCCACATTCCAGTGTGCGATGTCCTATGCATTTCACGACATTAAACATAATGTTGAACTGTATCTTGACGAACTTCCTGCTCATTCACAGCGACGGGAGGACCATCCTAGTCATCTTAGAGACATATTCCTAATATGTCGCCATTATAATATATGGCTCAACCCACATAAATGTGTTTTTTGTGTTAAGATGGGACGTCTGCTTGGCTTTGTGGTATCCAAATATGGCATCTGGATTGATCTTTTGAAGATTGTCACTGTCATTAATCTACCATCCCCAACCAACATCCTTGAACTCCAAAGTTTGCAGGGGAAGGAAAACTTTCTCCGCCTTTTCGTGTGCAATTTCACTGAGAAAACGCACGGTTATATGCATCTCCTTAAGATAACACTCCATTCTTCTGGGATGACCAAGCCCAATGCACTTTTGATAATCTTAAGCACACTCTAACTCATTCACCCATGATACACCACCCATATTATTTGAAGGACTTTCTCTTGTATATTGTTGCCTACGCTACTACCATCGCCATGGTTTTAGTGCAGGAAAATCTCCACGGTCAGGAGCATGTGATTTATTACGCCAGTAAGAATCTTATTGATTCTGAAACTTGATATTCACATGTGGAGAAGCTAGCTTTGGCCACGGTCATCGCTGTGCAAAAATTTTGTCACTACATTCCGCTTTGCATTACCACCGTATTGGCAAACCAGAACCCGATGTACTACATTCTGATTCGTTAGGTACTTAGGGGCAAGTACTCCCATTGGATCATCATCCTTCAAGAGTTCAATCTCGAGTTTGCCAAGGCTACATCAAAGAAATCCTTGGTTTTTGCTGAGCTTATATGTGACCTTCCCTGTGCTAACACGGAATCCAAGCCCAATGATTCATTTCCATATGATTTCATGTTCCTAATTAGCACTACTAATCCTTGGTATGGATATTTGCTGATTTATCTCTAGACCGAGCATTTTCAGCTGCATCTATCTCGTGATGATCGTTGCCACATCCATCACCACACGAAGTACTATATTATCTTGAATGATACCTTGCATAGACATGGGATTGATTCCATTCTCCAATGATTCCTCACTCATGAGGAGGATGAACACGTGCTGAATGATTTCCACTCTGGAGCATGTGGAGGTCATTTATCTGGAATGGCTACAACCCAGAAAATCCTTCGCGCTGGCTATTTCTAGCCTTCTGTCTTCAAAGACTGTCATGAGGCTGTTAAGAAATGCCCACCTTGCCAACATTTTTATCCCAAACAACGCACCTATCCTGCTTTGCTTCACCTCGTCATTTCCATTGGCCCTTTTTCCAAATGGGGGATTGACTCCATGCATTGTAAGCCTACCTCAACCAGGGGACATGGTTACATCATCATAGCCATGGAATATTTCACAAAATGGGATGAGGCCATGCCTACATATGTAGAAGATGGTATGACTGCCGCTCTCTTCTTGTTCAATCATATCATAGCTAGATTTGGAGTTTCGCAGTCCATCATCATTGATGACGGATCTCATTTCCATAATCAAATGATGGAGGAATTGAGTGCCAAGCTAGGTTTTCGCCATGAAAACTCTACGCCGTATTATCCACAAGCTAATGGTCAGGTAGAGGCCATTAACAAGGTTTTGAAAACTATACTTCATCGGATGGTTGGAGATCATAAATCCAATTGGCATCTCGTTCTTTTTTCGCTCTTTGGGCTTATCAGACTTCCATGAAAACAACTACTGGTTTCACACCATTCCAGCTTGTCTATGGACTTGAAGTTGTCTTGCCGATCCAATGTTAGATTCCATCTTTACAACTTGTCATTGAACTTCTCCCAGACACTTTCGCAGAGGAAGCGAGATTTTTGTACTTAAATAACCTTGATGAGACTCGTAGAGATGCTGCCTTGGCTAATGAGGCAAATAAGAAATGCATTAAGGTGCAGTATGATAAATCCATCCAGCCTCGTGTTTTCAATGAGGGTGACCTAGTTTTGACTTATGACCAGAGATATGAAAAGCTAGGGAAGGGTAAGTTCGAGTCCATGTGGTATGGACCTTTCATTATTTCTAAGGTGTTAGTGAAAGGAGCCTTTGAGATAGTTGATTATGATGGAATCCCTTTGGGACAACCTCACAATGGGTTGTACCTAAAAATTCACTATGCCTAGGTTTTCTTGGATGGTATCTTGTATATATGTATATTGATTGACTTTCAATGTGCTTTCAATATTTTCAAGATGGTTTTGAGTTTTAGTGCCCGCATCTGTTTATACCATGTTTTGGTCATGCAGATGGCTTTCTACGGCTTCGCTGATGGTGCCTGTCACCACACCTTGAATCTAGCCTTGGTTGCTTGGGTTCTCTGTTCCCCAGCTGAAGATTTGGTCAGTTTAGGAGTGGTTTGTTTAGGTCCTGCTACTAATAACATCACCGAATATGAAGCAGTCATTGGTCTTCTGACTGAAGCTGCCTCCCAGGATGTCCGTGATCTAGTAGTTTTGATGGACTCTCAGCTCATGGTTCATCATTTAAGCCATGTCTACACCATTAGGAACCCGGTGCTCCTCTGCCTCTTCCAGAGGGTACATTTGTTACAAATATCATTTGGAACCATTACCTATAGGCATATCCCTAGGGAGCATAATGTAGTTGTTGATTCATTAGCTAATTACATCCTGGATTGGCATATTTCCCATTCATGATGTTAAATCAAACATGGTACATTGTAAATAAACATTTAAAGACACATAGAACTCATAGAAAACACATTTATCCATTTGAAACATATAAACACCATGTAAAAGTCTGTATATTTATATACACGAAATTTTTTTACAAAAATAGGTCCTGAGACCTCATCTGAAGCACATAGGCTTTCAGGAAAAATCATCATACAAAAAATCCTGAAGCTATCAGCTTTCAATATACATGTCTCATCCACTAATGGTGTTCATGTAGCGCATCACTGCTCGAGCCACCCTGTGTAGTAGCCTGCTGAATCGGCCTGGTACTCCCGTCGTAGATCTCTGATATCTAGTCGGGAGGTCATCTATATCAGCATCTGGGATGTCCAGAGTTAACCTCTCTAGGTTCTCCTCTAGCTCCCCACTGATATAATCACCCTGTGGCATGAAGCGAGCTCTGGCTCACCTATCTAATGGAGACACTCCTCCAAGCCTCACTTCTCCAACATCTGCATGAAGACAAACGGGTCTCGTCACTTATCATAAAAAATATAAAACATAAAAAACATAAAATCATTTTCCATTGTTAGGGTTTCTTTATTCTTACCAATGTCACCCCACTTCCCTCTAGGTGGGAGTGGTAGGTCAATATCACCTATAAAATATGTGCCCGCATAGGCATATTCCTCGACCATGAGCATCTGATCCCGCAGCCATCTGAAGAATGGATCACCGAACTTCACTCTATCCCTACCCGCTCCTATGCGAGCCATGACCTGGACCCACCTCAGCATATGGGGGTCCCATGCTCTCAGACTCCAGAAAGTCACCTGGGGCCGCATATATGGGACCTGCTCAAAGAAGAAGCAAGCTAAGATGGAACCAAAGCCAAACTGCTTCAGCTCTACCCGCCGACATTTAGTCAGCTAATCCTTGAAGATTGGAAGCAATGGTTCCGCCCAGTTGAACATCATAGGTGCCATAACCTCTAGGGCATACATCATATGTGCCCTAGAATCCTGATGTACACCCTGGCTCCCTGCCACCCTCTGCATGGTGAATAGAATAATCCATAGAGCCCTGTCTATCACTGCCCTGATGGGGATTTTCTTCCCCGATGTGCCTATACTTGGTACACAGTGCCGATATATGAGCTCTCTGGTGGTAATGTCCCCACCACAAGAACCTGTCAGTGAGATGGGGGCACCCCATATCGATAGACCGGTCAGGAAGTAGATATCCTCTACCTCCACTGTAAGTATGTGTGCCCCCACCTCGAAATACTGTTGTTCTGGATTCCACGTTCTTAGTATGTGTTCCAGTAATATCTCGTGGGACACCATGCTTGGTGTCTGGAAGAAATTTAAGAGCCCACAGTTCTGTAGTGTGGCAATGCAAACTGCATTCCTTTCAGCAGCAGCATCCTTGTTGTCATGTGTTCTTTCCTTCCATATCACCATATTTTGGACACCTAGACCTACCAAAAACAACAATGGTATGCATTAATATCATCCTTGAGTCATTTCAAATCAAAAGAATGAATGAATTTTTGCCCATATCATTTGTTTAACTTCTCCACGACCGGCACCGCCTATGCCCCATTGGAGACAAGAATTGGCACCGCCTGTCCACTGTATTCTTGGCATAGTTCTCGGGTGTTACCGCGTATCCTATAAGGGTTAGCCGTGGTGCCTATATATTGGATTTTAGGGCTTGCCAAGTAGGCCCAAAACCCCACCAAATCCCAAAATAGAAGCTATGAAATGAAAGATAAGGGTCTTAGCTGTTACTTGCAACTGATGAGACTAAAAACGAACAGTGGAAACTCCCAGTATCAGCTGTGGGAGATCTGGCTAGAAAATTCTCCAAGTGCTCTCTGTTGGAGGTAAATAGTGAAATGTTTTGATTTTTTACTATTTACTTGCCTTATATAGATATTTTTTGGGTCTGAATTACTATATTTTTGATATTACATCATGTTCTGGTCAAAATCTATTTTTCATAATCCCTAAATGTTGATTGTGAATGCATTTAACACTTGTTTATGAGTCGTCTGCAGGTAGACTTTAGTAAGAAGCTTTGGAAAGTTTTTTTATGGCTTTTTCGTACTTTCACAAAATGGAAAAGGTCATTGAGTGTTTATTATGACACTTTGTCATGCTCGTAAAAATATAGTATCAAAGTTCTGAGTCCAGTTCAAGTTTCTTTCCAGGCTCGTAAAATACGACATTGTGTAAAGAAGCGTCATGGAGTTCTCTTTTCACCTCTTTTTCATGGTCCTTAAACACAAAAAGGTTTCCGAGTCCATTTTCGATTCTTTCCAGGCTTGTAAAACATTATGTTGTGTAAAGAAACCTCATGGAGTTCTCTTTAAACCCTTTTCAGGATCCCTAAATACGAAAATATTGTCGAGCGATCTTGTCTTCTTCACGCTCGTTAAAGTATTTGAAAAGTCGTCCGTCCAACGATAGGTTATCTCTTTCTCAGTTCGGATCGAACTATTTACGAGAAAGGAACACTCCAGCCAATCATGACTGGAAGAGTTCTCTAAGGTATGATTTTACAATTTTTCGGGCCTTAGAGACTAAATCATACAAAAAAGGACCCCCATGGAGTTTTCTTTTGTATTCATTCAGACTCTCTAAATATGAATGATACTGAGTTTTCTTTCAGTGGACTCATTAAAATTAAACATTGGGAGGCCCGTTCTGGGAACGAACCCCTCCTCTCTTAGATTCATAAAACATATGAAATTGGACTTGTCTTCTGACAAGCTATATCGAGTGTTTGTTACCCTCTTTGAACTCGTAAAACCGAAAAGAGGCACTCACCAATCATGATGGGGATATCGGAAGGGAATCATTTTGCAAATAATGGTAGTTGTTTGTCGCTACCTTTGAACATGGAACTTGTCTACACAATCATGTCAGTCAATTGGGTATTTAGCTGATCTCCATGATGATCCACTTTCATGAGTCATGTCAATCCTTTGAGTCTTTCCAAAGAATGCATTGTCCACTTTCGCATTGTGTATCTATCCTGTATAGTCATGCTACAAAGTCATTTTGTCGTGCCACTCGATGTTCAAAGGGGATTTGAAGAAGTTTTACCTCTATAGTCTACACAGTCTTTGTGTTAGTATCTTTGAGTCGGTCATATGGTTACTACATTCACATCATTCCAGAACTGTGTTCTGAGTTTCATGTCATCGATGTGGGACTCATCATGGCCCTCCTTCGACGAGACTATTCCCATCGACATCAGCTCATCATCCAGGAAATAGTCTTAGAAAAAATATTTAGTACCTTGAGATATGTATGCCTTAATGACAGATTCTCTTGCTCTCGACATTGGTTCACATCATTGACCTTTGATCGATAGAATCAACTGGGTGTTCAACATCAGGACATCTATTCACACTCAGTAGATTGTACTAGGGTACCTTGGGAATCATTGACATTAATGGTGATCTCCCTCGCACTTAATAATGGTTCACATAATTGGTCGATAATCAAGTGGTTTCTACCATGTTTGACTTCAGATCATTGTAATCACATTGATAGAATCATACTTTGTGGAAGACGAGACGAAGACCCTGGGCATTTGTTTAAAAGTGCTCATTGCTTTTTCCCTAGGTTGTGATCGAGTTTTGTATATATCTAGCATGGATCCACATTTGTATGGTCGTGGCTATGCTCAAATTTGCGTCTGTATGACATAGATCTATGTTGTGTGTCTGGTAGCTATGTCCAATTTTGAGTCCTCTATCACATGGATCTACGCTGTATTCTAGCAGCCATGCTTGTTTATTCCACTCATGGATCTACCTTGTATTGGTCTGCAGCTATGATTTTGGTTACTTGTGTCTATGAGTCAACATACTGATGTACTACAGATTCCTACTTGACTGCATACTCTGATCGATCCCACATTTTCATCTCCTAGAGACAACTTGTTCTCAAAGCTCCCATTTATCATATCACTCTAAGACTCATGCTTTGGGGGGCATCCTATTATACCAAAATCTTGTCACCGTCATGTGATAAGACATTTGACATACCTACTTTCCCTAAATCCCAGCCTCTGGAGTGGAAACTAATGGTTTTTTTATCAATCTGTCATACAAATTCCTAGCACCGCGCATGCCCCTTTATCCAGGAGTGGTACCCTTGCTCACACCACCCATCATCTTTGTTCCATAAGCGGTGCCACCGCCTGTTACCCTTGGTCCATAGGCGGTTATTACCAAAACCACTTTGTCATAGAAGGAGAAGTGTGGTACCCTAGGTAAAAAGGGAAAAAGAGAAGCTTCTCGAGGCTTCTAGATGATAAGCCTCGTGTACTGCCTTATCCCTACTATTGTGGGTTGGTTCAGCTCGAGATCCCTCATCCTAGGATCTTAGAGGCCACCTCACCCACTAATTTCTCAACCATCTCTATCCATTAAATCCCTATAAATATGAGCTCATAGCCATGGTTGAGGGGAGAGCATTGAAGGTATTTTTATGCTGTTGGATTGATTCCTGGCCCAAATCATTTGGAGAGAGCATAGAGAGCTAGAATCAAATCTTTTGGGGATGAAGAGCTGGTTTCATGGAGATGCATGTCAACACTAAGGCTTGGTTGTAAACTTCTTCATATTTCTAATGCAAGTTGATTTTTTGTCCCATTTATATTGTTGATGTTTGATTTCAGATATATATTGCTAGATTCCTTAGTCACTAGCATAGATTAGTAGATCATATTCTGGTTGCTTTGATCTGTTTCATGTTGAGCTTGATTGCAGGTATGAAGGTGAACTATCAAAGCCTTGTATTCTATATATCTATAGTGTCTAGGGAGAGTTATCAGCATCTGTGATCTATTTGTTCTGGATCTGAACCATTTAGACCAGTGGAACACCTTGCTATCCGCAGGAGGTGAAATATTCTAGCTAACAGAACGATCCGCATATGTATTGATTTCCATGATTTGAATCGTTCCTATCCTAAGGACAATTTCCTCACACCGTTTAATGATCAAATTTTGAATGAGTGTGTGGGAAGCGAGGTATTTTCCTTTATGGACGGCTTTTTCGGATACAATCAGATACAAATTAAACATGAGGACCAACATAAGACTGCCTTTATTTGTCCTTGGGGAACCTTTGCATATCAGAAGATGCCTTTTGGCCTTAAAAACACCAGAGCCACTTTTCAGCAGGCTATGACCTTGATCTTCCATGATCTCAAATCGATTATTGAAGTCTTTTTGGATGACCTTCATGCTCATTCTCGCATGAGAATGCATCATTCCTACCATTTGGGATTAGTGTTCGAAAGGTGCCGCCATTATTTGGTCAGGTTAAATCCTCACAAGTGCATATTTTGCATGAAGTTTGGTCACTTATTAGGATTCATTGTCTCCAAAGAGGGTATAAGAGTTGACCCTTTAAGGGTTGAGGCAATACTTCAATTGTCTCCCCCGAAAAACATTAGACATCTTCAATGTTTGCAAGGCATGGAAAACTTCTTATGGAGATTCATCGTGAATTTTACCAATTTGACTAGAGGCTTTATGCATCTTTTAAAGAAGGACACTACCTTTTGCTGGGATGAGCGAGCCCAGGAGTCCTTTGATGCACTTAAATGAGCCTTAGCATCGGCCCCAGTGATTAGTCCACCCAACTATAGCCGTGACTTTCTACTTTATGTGGCCGCATCTATGGAGACGATTGGTATGGTTTTGGTTCAAAAGGATAAGGAGCTCCAAGAGCATGTCATATATTATCTAAGCCAGAACCTCATTGATGCAGAGATCCATTATTCCCATGTGGAGAAGCTTGCCTTAGCTACCATCCATGCAGTGCAAAAATTGAGACACTATATTCTCCTTCGCTAGACTTTGGTGGATGCCCATGTTAATCCATTTTAGTTCATCCTCACTAGAAGGATGATAGGAGGAAAGTATAATAAGTGGATTGTCATCCTGCAAGAATTCGATCTTGAGATTGTTTCAGTAAAATCAAAGAAATCGTTGATTTTGGCGGAGCTTATATTTGATTTCCCGAGTGAGGAGGAGGAGACTTGTGAAGATACATTTGTCGATGATCAAATCTTCTTGATCTCAACTTTGGATCCATGGTATGCAGACATTATCATATATTTACAAACATTGAAGGTCCCTACTCACCTCTCATGGGATGAACGACGACGATTACGTCATGTATCCAAGAATTACCTCATAGTGGATAACACATTGTACTGCCGTGGGGTAGATTCCATTTTACATCGTGTTTAACTCATGAGGAGGCTGAGCTTGTGCTGAATGATTGCCACGGAGGGGCATGTGGTGGTAATTTATATGGGCTTTCTACAGCCCAAAAAATATTGAGAGCGGGTTATTTTTGGCCATTGATCTTTATAGATTGTGTCAATGCGGTTAAGAAGTGCCACCCTTGCCAGGTGTTCGCACGTAATATGTGCTCGTGTCCTGCCCCGTTACATCCCATTATCACTGCCAGTCCCTTCACTAAGTGGTAGCTTGATTTCATGAATTGTGACATGTTGCCACCTTTCACACACCTGGGTCACGTGGCAGAAATCTTCAAGCCACTCGGTGTGTCCTTGGAGGCAAGTCTTGAGTCAAGGCTGTCACCTTGTTCTTGACTCCTCCGTTTAGGCTCAACTCCTAACGAAGCCAAGGGGGGTAGACCCTATTAAGTTACTAAGGATAATTACTTAGTGTTGTGATGTTAAACTGACTTAGTTACTTAGGAGTTTGGAATTTAATTATAGATAATCAAAGATGACAAGATATAAAAGATGAACACATGAAAGCACAATGCTGAGACACAATATATATATAAAGAAAGAAAATAACCAGTGCCTTAGAATGGAGTAAAAAATAGAAACAACATACTTGCATGTGCTTGGAGTGAATGTTTTGCGACTGCCTCTTGGTACGTTTTAAGTTAAGTTTGAAGTGTGAGTTGATTAAAATTAGGCTAAGGGGAGACTCCAGATATACCTGAGAGTACTTGGAGTATGTCCAAAAATAAACCTTCACTGCTACCCACAAGGAATATGTGGGTTGAAATGGAGTCTCTGGGGCTATTGTTCGTAACACACCCGTTAGGGTGCGATAGAGATCGGCACCCCGAGGTCACTTTTTAGAAGTTCCCACTTCCTTTGGGTATTTTGCCACCGTAAAGGTTTGATCTAGGTGTTGGATTTTCACCTGATGGTTTGTTAGTTGGGGAGAGTGGGTCCTAATTACACTAGTCACCCAAGTGCTTTTGATACAGCTTGACTGATTGGATGAACTGCAGCCAAGTGCAAAGCATACACACTGGAGTCTTGTCAATTTTAGTATGTTTTAAACTGGGTGTTCTTGTTTAAAAGAAAACCCTCCAGGAACCTCTTTTGATCCAAGTGGATCTCAATCGAGGAATCAAGGAGGGGTTAATTTTATAATTGCTGATAAATAAATGATGAAAAATAAAACAGATCCACAATTCTAGTTTTCTAATTATTCCTACCACGAATCTCTTTCCCCTTTCGGGTCAATCGGGAAATCGTGGGGTAAGTATTATGATTACTTTGAAAAAAAAAAAAAAGTGGAAAATGAAATTAATAATAAAATCAAGTATACTACCCTGCAAATTATATCAATGCTATTTTAAAAGATAAATAAGCAGAAAGCGACAAAAAGGACACCGACGCAAATCCCCCCAGGGGGGATGGGGAATGGGCTCAAAAGAGCCTATTCCAAAAATAATTTTATTTATTATTGGTTACAATATCAGTGAAATGAAGTTATCAGAAAATTCTAGGTCCTTATATAGGCTGAAACCAAGATCTTACAACTTTGCAAAAATTTTAAGATTTTAGTGAAAAGGGAGACCCTTGGGGGGATTTGAATGCTCCTGAGGCCACTTTGGACAGCAGATTCCTTTATTTTCTTTCAGACCTGATAAAATATAGCAATCATGTTAGAATAACATATGCCCAAAATCACTTTAAGAGTACCTTTGGATCAGCCTACCTTATCTAAAAAAAATGAAGTTAAAACTAGCTAAACAGGAAAAAAAGGAACCAAGGAAAGCAAGCTTTCCTTGGGATCTTGGCTTGCTTTTTGTGCAGACAATAAAATATGCACTGATATTGCAGAATATTAAATTTTATAACAGCGAAAGGAAATCTAATGCATGCGATCTACAAGTTTTCTTTAAATTTTCATGCAAAAAGACGATTTCCCTAAAGCTAGATCTAGAATGCTTATGAAACTTTTTTAAGTGCAAGATCTAGACTATAGGATTTGATAAGATAGATCTATGTTGGAATTACTTTTAATATGATATATCTAAGCAAAATCAAAGCTACTAACAGAGTAACCGGGTAAAAATGTTGATTTTTTTTGTAGAAATGAGAAGAAGAGGAGAGAAGGTCGGATCGTTGCTTGAATGGAGCAAGCTGAAAGGAGGCCCTTTTGTGGAGTGATGAGGGACATAGTATTGAGCTTATTGGATAGGAATGGCATCAATATAGATCCACACCTTCATCCAATCGGGAACCTGCAACGAAATAACACAAGCCTGCACACACCTCGTGAGATCTAGATATAGATGTATAAAGCAACAAAAATAAAAGATCATGCCAAAATAACCTTATTTAAGCATATAAATGAAATTTTTGAGCATACATCATATGGATAAACAAGATCAAGAAATCTATCTTTCCTAGTTTACACCCTTACTAGATTCAGCTGAATCCTTGAAGCCAGAACACATAAGCAGCACACAATTTGGCAAGAAATTGCAGCCACCACATCAACATCATAACACTGAGAATCCACACATACACATGCACTACACAGTATAGCCTCCAAAGCTTCTTTATTCACAAATGATGATAAAATACAGAGTTACAATGGCAATCCCTTCAGTCTAGCTCTAACTAGCTTGGAAGAGGGAGCCTCAAGCAGGATATATACAAATTACAGGCCATCTAGCCCAGGGGGGGCGCAATTCCTCATGGAATCAAGTGAAATCAACTGATGGAGAGTTCATCAATGCAGAATTGAAGCTGAACTGAGCCTACTTGTCAACTGGGGGCTTGATTGAGCTGACACATCAACCCATACACCGACACATCAGTCCACAGAGCATCCAGGAGAGTCCACACGTGTGGAGGAGAGAGAGAGGGTGCAATTCCCCATGAAGATAGTTGTAGATCAACTCTGGATCTGATTTGATCCCCTCCTTCCGTCAAGGATTTGTCAGATCCAGTCAATCTGCTTCAGATCTGATTGATTTCAATCAAATCTGCTGAGAATCCATTGATTTATGATTTTGGATTTGCTCCATTATTCATCAATTTATTAATTAAAATAATCAATAATTGATTTTTGGGGCTTTCTGACCTGAGTGATGGAAAATCACTCAAAACTTAGGAAAAAGTGGGTCCATGGGTTTACATGGTGCTCTTAGCTTGAAAATGAGCACCTACATGACTGAAACCGGTTATTTGGCCCACTTTTATTACAAAATCAAATTTTTCCAATTAAACTATTAAAAAATAGACTAAGTTTTGGAAAAATTTAATTTTAATAAAAAACACTTAAAAAACTAAAAAATTGAAAAACACCTAGGGGGAATTAGACACGTTCATATGACTCAAAAATGATGTCTAGCATGTTTATACATTGACACATAGACTCTAATAACCTCAATAGGCCTAAATGCCAAGATGACCACCCCAACTTTGGAGGTATGGAGTGAAAAACTCAGAAATTATCAGTCGTTTGTTCAACAACCAATAATAACCAAGGGAAAAAACACCCTGGGATGATCGAATTGACAAATGAAGTCTAAGAGACCAAGTCTTTTACAGACACTATCATGCTAGAACATTTATTACAATTCCCCCATGGGGTATGAACATGTGATATAGTACAACAAGCACTTCCTAGAAGTGCTTTCAAAGGTCTCTTGCAGTCCGAACAAGTTAACCCTGTCCGGCTCACCAGGCTCACTTGATAAAAACCACTAAGTACAACTTAGGTGGTAACACGGCCTAGATTCAGCTAGGGGGAATCATCATATTATCATGGTTGTTGACTACTTCACGAAATGGGCTGAGGCTATGCCTACAGTTAAATCCGACGGTGAGACAGTCGCACACTTCATATTCAACCAGATTATTACTCGGTTCAGTATTCTGAAAGAGCTTGTCACTGACCATGGTAGGCACTTTCAGAATCACATGATGGAAGAGTTGGCCTCGAAGTTAGGGTATAAGCAAGAGCATTCTTCTTCTTATTACCCTCAAGCGAATGGACAAGTTGAAGCAGTGAATAAATCACTCAAGTCTATTCTCCAACGAACCATCACACAAAGCAATACTAATTGGCATATTATGTTATATCCTGCTTTTTGGGCTTATAGGACCGCGATTAAGACTGTCACCAATTTTTCTCCATATCAACTTGTACATGGAGTGGAGTCTGTATTGCCGATTGAGTGTGAAATCCCTTCTTTGAAGCTAGCCATAGAGCTCTTACCGGACACCTCTCCATTAGAGGAACGTTTGGTCCATTTAGAGCAGCTTGATGAGCAGCGTCGAGATGCTTTAGTGGCTCTAGAAGTGAATAAGCATCACATTAAGGTCTAGTATGATAAATATGTTTGTCCAAGGAGGTTTAGCAAAGGAGATTTGGTCCTTTCGTGGGATCAAGCTAAAGAACCCTTGGGGGAAGGAAAATTCAACCCCATGTGGCATGGTTCTTACGTGGTTAAATGTGTGTTAGAGAAGGGCTCTTATGGCCTAGTATATTATGAGGGGACGGCCTTGGTGGAGCCTAGAAATGGGCTCTATCTTAAAAAATACTATGTAAAACTTTCAGCCAGGGATGACTATTGTATAGTATTGTACAACATTTTTCATGGTTAGGTCTTTCTTATGATGATCAGGTTTGTTGATTAGCTTCCGTTTCTTATGGCAGATGTCAATGGAGTCTTCCATCTATATAGGATTCGTGGATGGTGCAAGCCGTCACACTCAACACTCAGCCTTTGTTGCTTGGGTGATTTATACTCCTACGGGTCAGGTATTGTCTTCAGGAGGCGTATGTTTATGGCCCTCTTCAAACAATGTTGCTGAAAATAGTGCCGTTATCGAGCTTCTATGGGCTGCCATTTCACATGGTGTTCTATATCTTGAGGTACGTTTTGATTCAGAGTTACTAGTGTCACAACTTAATGGCTTGTATCATGTTAGAGATCCAACATTATTATGGATATTCTTACGTGTGAGATTGTTAGAATGGCAATTTGACAACATAACATACATACATGTTCCCAGAATTAATAATCAAGTTGCTGACTCATATGCTAACTACGTGTTAGATTGGAATTTGTTTCATAGACAATAAGCTCATCACACATATACATTTTTACACATGTAATTAAATAAACCAATCATCATAAAAAAAAATTCAATAAAAGATCCAAAATGTGATAATACATAGTGTCATAATACAAAAATGGGGCTCTCAAGCCACCAAAATATAAGTACATGGTAGTACAAAATGTATCACTCCCAGGTATCTAAGCCTGGGAAGGAGGAGGGGGGTTCTGATCTTGGAATGTCACCACGGATCTAGCCAGCCATCTAAATAAAAGCACCCATGCTCGTGGCACACCCACCACCTGACGCTACATGACCTTAGGCAGGTCCTCGACCTCTGCCATGGGTACCCTGTGTGTCAACCGTACAAAGTTGGTATGAATGATTTGGAGCATTTTCTCCACATCCACACCCGTAATGTCATCTCCTCTTCCCCTTCGTCTATGATGAGGGAAGCCTTCAGGCTGTCGTGGTCCTACATATGCATGCATATGATAGGATGTCACTATGTGTTATTACTCAAAAACATGTCTTTTGATTACATATATCAAAAAACAAAAAAAAGTTAAATAACTCAAAAATCTTAAAAAGAGGGTTGAGATTCGTTACCAATGTCACTGTATGCCAATCCTAGTGGTAATGGCATGTTGGGGTCTCCCTGAAAATCTATCCCCGCATAGGGGTAATCATCGATGGAAACTATCTATTGTCGCCACCATGGAAAGAAATCAGCTGGATAGGGGTTGGACACCCTACCTCCACCCATTCTATGCATTGCATCTGCCCAGCGTCGTTGGGACGGATCTCTAACCCTGTGAAGAGGAATGTCAACTCTAGGGTTCAATCCTGGAACACACTCAAAGAAAAACGTGCTCAATATGCTATTGAAACTGAAGTTCCGTACTCTGCCCATCTTGCACTCACTCAGCTGGTGTTTCATGTTACCCAGTAGTGTAGTGCTCCAATCGTACACCATGGGTCTCATGCACTCCACTGCATAGAACATCAGAGGCGGCGAGGCCTGGTGGAGTGAGGTTAACCCTGCTATCCTACCCAGTGTCAGTAGAATGGCCTTTAGGCCTAGCACCTGTATGGAGTTAGTTGGGATCTGACTTCCGACCTTCTCCATGTCCAGATAGCAATACACAACTATTTACTAATCTATGGTGAGGCCACCTCTGGGCCAACGAGATCGTAGGTTCACCACTTCCCCCCGTCGGGAAAGTCTAGTAATAAAGTATATGTGCTCCACTTCTATGGTGAGGGACATCTCATCAATCTGGAAAGACTCTGAGTCAGGATCCCAGTAGTCTACTAGCATCTGCAACAGTCTTGGTTTGGCTCTTAAGCCACCAAGACACCAAAACTTGTAGATCCCACATGGACGAAGAGCATATTGTGCCATTAGATCACCACATACTGCTTCTTCTACATCCCCATGCTCACGTTCTCTCCATTCTAGAACCATCTTGCACATTGAATTCAAGTTTGAGTCATTAGAACACTTAAAAAACATTGAACATGGCCTCATACGTGACTATTTGCTAAATAGCCGCATATGTACACGACTTTGAGGGATTTTCCATGTATATCCAGCCCTATACGTGGAAAAATCCTTGATTTCTATGTGGTCCATGGCACATACTTTAGAATGGCCTAGAATCCTGATTTGACCATGGAAAATTGTAAAATTTACATGAAAATGAAAGAGTAGGGCATGGGTAATTACCTGGAAAAAACAGTAGTGGATTCCACCAGTTGGATCTCCCGAAATTAGCTGTTGAAGTTTTGAGCTCAATTGGGTAAAATTTTCAAATGTTATATAATGTTTTGAATTTTTTACTATTTATAGAAATTTTTCAATTTTTTGAAAATTTTTACCCCCTTTTCTATAGTTTGGACCATTTTTGACTAATATATGATGTAGGAGACCACTTTGAGAGTCGTTTTGACCATTGTGTTGATCCATTCGTGCCGATTTCAGGTATCATGTTTTGTCCTTTAGGGTGTGGGAGTCCGTTGTATAGTATTGCCATGACATTTCGCAAGAGCCTCATACTCCTCTTGATCTTTTGTTGGCCTATTTCCCCCAGACTTCCTTATGTCCATTTGTAATTGCATTATCATGAGCTTTGCCTGCCTTATTGAGCCTTATGCCGACTTCCCTGACTTTGAGTATCAACCATATAGCCCGATCTTGTCTCATGTCTAGCCATGCAGAGCCATTTTATATATCCTTTGCAGCTTGATTCCCTATTTTACCGGGAGGGGAATTTCCCCTGAGTGTCGCTATCCTACACATGTATCCTTGCATCAAGCATAGGTATGTTCCACTCATTGGAACTAGTTTTTTTTCCTATTTGACACTCGTCTCCTCCTAGTCTGTAACTATAAAGCAATTTTATTACTTTTCAATCTTTTCAAATATTTGAATAAGTCCAAAAAAAAATTAAAAAACCAAAAAGCCGGACATGGAAAGATGTTATCTTTGGCAGTAGTCGAGTCGTGTTGCCTTCAAATAGAGCACTGTATATCACATACGTTGGTTGGGTTCATAGTTTGACTTTAGGAGTTGTACTCATTTATCTGAGTTTATCTCCACCGACTGGTTAAGCTTTTAGTCCCTATGTAGCCTCTGTCGATGCCTCCTATGTTGGAGAGATGTCCTAGTTTTGCATATCGAGTCTATGCTGCCTACATTCAGTCACCATTTGTCATTATGCTCTTGTTCGAAGGAAGTTGAAACCTGAGTCGGCCATTCCTCAGTTATCTTAACTTTGCATGTCGGCCATTCTCGGTACAGTTACTGGTTCGTGCACCTTATGATCGAGTCCTTCCACATTATATAGCTTTGCTAAGTACCTCATGTTGGATGATGGGGGATGCCTTAATGCCCTTCTTCCAGCGGATTTCATCCCATCGACTTCATATCATTTATTCTGGCATAGGAATCTAGAGTCGTTTTTGAGTGCCTTGAGACTTGCAGTCATCAGTGGCAGGTTCTCTCGCCATCAACAGTTTTTTGGGAATACATCAATGTCCCCTGATCGATGGATTCTCTCAAGTGTTCGAACTTAACACATTTATTCACACTTGTTATTTTTCACTCTAGTACCTTGATTCCCATTTTCATTATTGGTGGCACGTCTGTTAACGGTATACATCAATGATCGGTAATCAGACGATGGACTACTATGCTCGACCTTGACACCTCTATTCACATAGTAGGACATGTACTTGTAGCAGTTTGTGTAGAAGACCTTCCAGACTAGTGGCATCTCTTATATGCTACCTCCTTGATCGTGCCAGTGTTCATGAGATTTTAGCTCTCGTGACTTGATTCCAGTATATGTCAGACATTTCTAGCTATTATGGAGATCTTGATCTATTGTATATCTTTAGTCTTTATGGAGATCATGATCCTTTGTATATCTTCATCATGGAGATTTTGATCTATTTATATTGTACGTGGCGATGACCACATATGTCATATTGTATCATGCCTATTCATGGCCATTGTACTCTTATGTATCTGGGACTGCTATATCTATTGGCCATTGTTGGTTCTTCCACTAGGTTCTTCATCACTTCACTTCTGGGATGGACTTATAATGTATTTCGGCCATCGTATGACCCCTTTGAACTCACACATTAAGGGGCATCTGTTATAGCTGATTTTACCACACATGGTGAATCACATTTTTATGGCCTTCCCTGTCCCTCTTGTTGAGGCCTGGAAATTTGCAGGCAACAACAGTAAGGGATTCTCACTAGTCAACGTTCCTAACTAGCCCGTGTCGGTTTGGTATGGGGAATCCATCCGGTTTTCGGTTCAGCTACCATAGGTCAAAGTAACAAAAACAAAGGTTTTACCGGTTGCGGCCCGGTCCACTGTGTATATTTTTGTATTTTTTGACTTATGTATGATATGCATATGCCTAATTAACCATGCTGGGTGATGGGGATGCAAGGAGTATTCACAACATGATGCGCAGGTTCTTACCTCTCGTCTTAGGACTCGCAAGCATCTAAATCACATATGCAGAAATAAAACTAACTATCTATCTATGTATCCCCGTGGAGCAAACTTTAACTTATTTGTGAGTAATGTGAATTGTGCATGTATCATAAAGAGAAATTACAGATAGCTGATATTTCTTCCTACAACACATGAATGATTAAAGATATTTCAACAATCAGATAGCTAATTGTTTTATGAACAACATACATTACTCATGGTGGTAATTTCACAAAATAAACCAGAAATCATTTAAACAAGAACGTAGGTTCTAAGATTTAGAATGATCTCACGGTTAATGGACAAAAAGCTGGAAAAACAAAATAGTTCATCTTTCAGCCATCCATGGCATAACATTTGAAAGCACCACCAATGTTCCTCCAACAAGCAAACAATACTTCTTTATTGCAAAGAGAAATAGTTCTTCTTACAATATATCTTTTCATGTCTAATTGGGAAAAAGTCCTTTTCCCTTCTAAGCTTTCTACATTTATACAAAAGGGTGAGACGATTGGGCTTCCCAAAATAACCTTTGGGCTTCCCAACTCTTCGTTTCCCAACGCTTGACTTTTCTCAAATGTTTTTTACAAAATGTTACATATTACAAAAAGTGACCAATCCTTTACGAGGAGGGTCCCACTTGGGCATCTAGAAATTTATTCCATGACGAAGCTTCAGAGGCAATGCCCTCAAATGCACAAGGCTCTAAAAACTGAATATTAATCTCAAACTTAGCAACCTGGTTCTTTATAGCCTCAATATTGGATGCACTCAATCAAAGCTGATCCTCTAGAAGTTGCACGCTGATAGCTGAATGATCTACTTCGCTCATCAAGATCTGATCAATCGGGGATTTAATCTACTGTACTTTAGCTTCCTCTTCCTGGTATCCCTTCTGCAGAAGCTCCACAAAGGCGTTGTGATCCAGGAAAGCCTCAAGCCTCTGCTCGGCCTCTATCTGGCACTGGTTGTAGGTAATGAGAAGCCTTCTAAAAAACTCGGTGCATGCTACTTTCGTCTTCTTAACTAATTTTTTGAAATCCTTCACGATATTTATGGAGAACTCCAGCAAGTCATAATCCCGCTTGAGGGCCTGTGTATCCTTTGATGGCAGTTCTGCTGGAGTTTCTTCCTTGTTTTCCAGCCTTGCCATTCTTGTAGTCAGGACTTCAAGGACATCCTGAGATCAATCTACAAAGTAAGAGGAGGTCTCTAGGATTTCCTCCAATATGCTATCTACCTGTAGCACCTTGCACCTTTCTCCTTCTATAGCAGTTCGTAGCTACAGCATCTTAGTCTTCTGGGCCAAGATGTGCTCTTTGAACAGTTGGAGGTTAACCTGCTACTCCATTGCTTCCTCTAGAGCAGTTGTCAGAGAATAAATCTGGTCTTGATGTTTCTCTCTCTATTCTTGGGAGTGCATCTCACTGGCCTACAAGATAATCTTTTGTTGCTCTTCTAGCTCTTCTACCTTCTCCTGCAGCCATTCCTTTTCTATCTTCAGCTCTTGATATTCTTTCTGCACTTTTTCCAGGGATTCTTGTGTTGTTTCTCTGACTTGTCTTTCTACTTGGAGGGCCTGCAATTCAACCTTAGAAGCCTTTATCTCCTTCTGCATGTCTTCATACTTCCACTTTAGCCTATTGCCTTCCTCTCTTTCTTTCCTCAAGGTGTTTTTCAATTGAGCAGAGGATTTCTTAGATAGCTCCAAGTCTGTCATAATCATGCCCACATTATCCTCCGAAGCTTGAATTAGTGTTGCTCTAGTTCTAATGGTGAATCTCGGGTCTTGGTTTGTTCCCAACATAATAGGCATATCTGATATCATTTTCCCTGGCAGATCCCCCGTTTCAATTTTCCTTTCTGTTCTCTTCACTATTCTCTTCGTTGCCCTATCATAATAAACAGTGTTGAAATCAGGGATTTCTTCACCCACCTTCTGTACAAAGGGGACCAGCTTGAGTGTGGGGACCATGGGTGTGTTGGCAGCAGGTACTTGTGGGTCCTGAACCTCATGGTTCTCCACATCCTGGGTCTGCCCTGCAGCTATTTCAGAAGCTGACTGCACTGTCTGTGTTAGCTTTAGCTTTTCAGCTTCTTGCTTTTGGAGCTCTTCATCCAACTTCCTTTTCTTTTCTTCTTCTTCTTTCTTAGCTGCTTCTTCTGCTTTCTCAGCTGCTTCCTGAGTAGCCTTTCTTTTCTCTTCTTCTTCTGTGTGCAACCACCCTGCAGCTTCTTGTGCCAACCTCTAGGCTTCCTCATTTCTTCTCTTTGGTGGTGATTTTCTTCTTGAACCTTCTTCATTTCGTCTCCCTTCCCGCCTTTGGTGGTGATTTTCTTCTTGAACCTTCTTCTCAAGGCTGTCATGTTTACTGCATTTCGGAAGATCGATTCTTCCCAATCCCAATGGTGGGCATACTCAAAATGCACATTGTTTGTTTTGCAATGTTCAACTACTTTACCGTGAGTATCATTTCTACGGAAGGGCATCTCTCCAAAATGGAACTTTTCCATCTCTTCTACAAATTCATCAGCCTTTTTCACTCTGGTAAACTTGTAGCTTCCTAAACCGAAGGGCAAAGGAGGATAGGGGGTCTTCTTGTGCTCAAACAAAAAGCTGCCTATACCATCCAGGAACACTTGTCTGATTGCCTCCTTGTGAATAATGTAATCAGTTGTGTATTTGGGCAGCAGGGAAGGTGCTCTTGAACCTCCAAACATCCTAAAGTACATGCCATTTTTAGTCAAATAGTAGTCTGCATACTCCTCTATCACTTGCAGTGCCTCCTCTGACATACAATCACACTCCTTCAGGAAAATGAGTGTGTATAAGGGCATTATAAAGTGTTCACATACTTCTCGATAATGGCTGTGATATTTGTGTGCCCAGAGTGGTTTATAGGAAGCATAGATAGGCATTCTTTCCCTATCCCAGATGCACCTGAGTCCGGGGAAAGGATGATTACACAATATGCAATCGACAAGTATAGAACTCATATAGAATTCATACCTCTTTTGGGCCACTCCTCCCAAAGCTGAGGCCAAGCAAGCTGAAAGACTATTTGATACAAGGCTAGCCCAGTTGAAAATTGTCCCCTGGGTTGCAACATGAAAAATGATGGGTATCCACTCTAGCTTGAAGAACCTACCATGTGCTCTTCCAAACATCTTGTTCAGCATTAAAGCTATGAACCTATAGGGGGCCCTTAAGCTTGTCGTATCATAATCACCCATCAGTTTGTATTTGTAATGCTTTCCCTATAACAGCATCCTATTAAGAGTCTCTACCAGGTCCATTCTAATGTTGTTCAGCCTGTTTGTGCCAGAAATTGTTTCTAAGGCAAGAGAAACAAGCTAACACACACTCAAATATAAAACTCAATAAAATCAAAGTTTAGGGTTTCTGCAATGTGTTTTTGGTTACGAACTTTGAAAACAGTCAGGGAATACATTCATAAGTAAGGAAACTACTAAATCATAAGCAATAGACAATGAAGATGCATGATATATCAAAAAATATCCAACAGAAATAGTATTGAGGTTCAAACATAAATGATAGGCATTGTCAGAATAAAAACATAGACCAGTCAATGAATCTATCAATTTAAGCCACTAAACAGATGAAAAATGAAGCCAATACAAACAACTGAAGAATAAAGGTCATATATATCTCATAGTTTCATCAACCACTGCATATAAGAGCTATGTACCTTACTCATAAACAAGTCTGAAAACCAACTGAGCTTGCAGACCTCCTGAAAGCTCCAAAAAATCGAACCCACAAAATGTCTTTCTAACTCCTCTAAATAGTAATATTCTACAAAATCAGTTAGGTCACTAACCCTAACTATCTCCATCGACTTACTAAGGTAAAGTAAAAAGTACATTTTTACAAAATTACAAAATTGCTAAAAATAGCAAATCATTAACAAGGAATGTTTATCAAACAGATACACTAATTAAAGCATAACTGATTCAAAGCTCCTTCGCTGCTTCAGCAAGTAGTGCTATACCATCTAGGCTTTGAGCCTTTTTCTTTGCTCTTTTATGTTTCTTTTCCATATCAGCTATCTTCCTCTGAAGGTCTTCATTCTCCTGCTGTAAACTTTCAACTGTCTTCTCTAGCTTTTGGCAGTGTCTGTCAGAAGTTCTTTTCCTGTTTAGCACCTCTTTAGACACCTCTGATAGCTCCAGGAAATGATGATGGACATCTTGCAACTCCTCTATAAGCCCTTTGTTGACTTTAAATAACCCATCATTAGTCTCTTGTAAGTGTTTCATCTGCTGCTTGTATTTTTGAACACTTTCCTGCAGATTTTCTTCATCAAAACTAGGAATCTCAAGTATATTTACATCCTGCATTAGAAAGTCTGAAAATTCAATGGGAATACTAGGTTCTTTTAAAATTCCTGCTTTTCTGAGTATAGCTTCATATTCTTCCTCCCACTCATAATTTTCAACAGGACATCTTTTTGCCTTTTCTTCTTGCTGCTGTTTTAAGAGTTTATCTTTTATCTCAGAAATTATTTCAGATAATTTAGAAGCAGGATGACTTGTCTCTTTTGTATACTGTGACAATCTTTTTAACACAACAGGTTGAGGAGAAGAAGGTCTTATAACTAATTTTCCTTTGTTTTTGCTGTCTATTTTACCAACTTCTGTTTCTTCACTTGAAGTAGTATCAATTAAAACAGTCTTTTGTTTGGAATCCAATTTAGGGTTAAGTATCTTTTTCATATTCCATCTTAATTTATTGGTTGGCCTAGTCTTAGGCCTCCAATATGAAGTTACAACCTTCTTTTTCTTCTTATGAGGTTCAGCTGCTTTGATGTCTGAGGTGAGGAATTCTTCACAAGTTCCATGCCTACCTTCTGGTTCATCAATGGGCTGTGACTGCTCTTCTTCTAGTATATATCCCTCATCATCTGAAAGGATGGTGAGTGGACTTCTTGGTTTAGTTTGAAATTCATCTTCAGGTATAGCAGCTTTTTCTTCAACAACAGTTTTAGTTTCTTCAGAATATGCTGCTGGTACTGTGGACTGTAGCAGCTGCTTTTGGTCTCTAAAGAGTGAATACTTTCCTTTACTACTTGCTAAAAATACTTTAGATTTAATCTCTTCTTCCATCTGCTCAGCTATTTTCTCAGTTTTGACCCCAAGCTTAGGTTTATGACCTAGCTTCTTCATCATCACAGTTCCTTTATCAGTTTGCCTCTTTGGCTGCTGTTCTTCCTTTTTAACATAAATACCCGACCAAAACAGAAAAAAGTCCCAAGTTCTTCCCTCATGCTGCAACACAGTATTGATGATTAGCTTGATCAATCCATGATGAAAAATTGACAAGGATGTGTGATCTTCATGCTGTTTAACCCTACTGGACATTTTCTGCAGGCTCTTCAAAACGAAGAAAGGTAGGTTCATCTTTGAGACTCCTACTATGTGTTGGAGGAATCTAAAATGATATTTAAATACATATGAATACCTGCCCTCGCAAGTCACATAGCTTTGCAATATTCTAATTGGCTCAACCCACTCTTTTCTGAAATTCTGGATAAGAATACCTTTATTCCAATCAGGATTCACATTGGGTAACAGGTATCTGTGAGGTTCAAAGTCAAAAGGTAATTTCTTGAACCAAGGCTCACCCTCATTACTGATCCCAGTAGCCTCTGCAATTAGTCCTACAATCAATTTGAATTTGAGAGCATCAAAAATAACCATATCATCTTTCAGACCCTGAGCAAACTTACAAGACACTTGTACATTGTAGCCATCTATCTTCCTGAAGAAATTCAGCCAACCTGCCTGTTGGAACAATTCAGCACAATCAGGGAGCTTCTCAATCTAGGTTAATTCAGTGGGCTCAGCCCTATTGATTTTACCACTTTTTCCACTCTTTCCCATATTTTCCCTTCAGAAACTAGAAGCTGTCTGGTTTTAGGGTTCAGAAGATGATTTATAAAGTGGTTTTCTGCTCCTTCAAACTTCTTTACAATTCCTGCACATTTCTGAACAGACCTGTATATTTTAAAAGGTGAAGTAAAACTTCTCAATAAGAGGACAAATTAACATAACCGAGGGCTTCCATGTTGCTTTGTCCTAATAATGCCAATTAGGTATGTATATAGGCTAACTGCAAAAGATTTGAAACTTAATCACCAATCAGACTGTTTTTTAAACAAATGACCATATTCAACCTGTCAAGCAAACTGTGTATCAGTATCTACACCCTGTCAGCATGATTCATGAACATCTCTGCACAAAAAAGGTTTTTCATAAATGAACTCTGTTGTCACTTTAGAATTTATTGCAGACTGTTCATCTCACACCTATCTCTTTTCAGCTCATCAAAGTGATACTAGGCCTTCCTGTATTTGCCTTCATATGTTTCTAAAAACAATTAAACTCTGCATCAGACAACCCAGTTTTTAGCAACTTCTAGGTATCATATGTATCATTCATTTAGACAAGAGAATCTCATTGAAACCTGTATATAAATGCCAATATTATTCCCCAAACGATTGACTTTGCAAATATGACAACTATCACCAACTTCTCAAGCAAACTGGAGACTTCCTGTGTAAGGGATGAGCATAATGAAATAGTCTACAATTCATTCCAATGCTCCTTCCTGTAGACTATGACTCAAATTAGCATTAGGTCTGACAGGAATCTTAATCAGTCAACTCATTACACCCATACTGTATCAATATCAAAGTTTTTTGAGTGTATTAGAGAGCCAAAACATAAACAACTTTCCTTCAAACTGTCTCGAAGTTCTAAAAACTGAATGCTTTAAGCTTAGGGTTATTTTGATCCTCCGTTCAATAAAATTCTTCAGAACAGCTCCAGGCAGTTATTTCTGGGGTTAACATTTCATTTTGGAACCTATTTTAACCCTTGCCTCAACTAATTTTTCCAAAACGACCTCTAGCGTGAAAATTCCCAAATTTTCAGTTATAGGGGTTAATAGTGAAATACCTGCCAACTGTTCAATTGCAATGGTTTAAACCTATGTCTTGAGCTGACAACTGCCTTTCCTTGTGTGTACAGATGTCTTTATGTGATCACTTTGATTGCAGGTAACGGGATTGAAAAGCCCTAATTTTCGCTGGCCTTCATAACCCTGTCTCCGCTCTGCAGCAACATAATCCACCTTTCTAGCGGTTTGATTTACTTCAGCAGCCCTCCTTTCCTCTGATAATGCATGTGAAAGGAAAATCATGCCACCTTAGACCGAAATTTGCTGATAACTGTCAAACCAATCCCGCATTATGGGCAATGATGGCCATGATTTGTTTCTTGACTCAAAACCACCTGGAATCGCGCTAAAATTGAGGCTTACACGTATCCAACAGCTCACCGTATGTGATTAATCATTCACAAATTAAAATCATGATAAAAACTTGCTTGAAAATCGAAAAATAAAAGGGCCGCGATATTCTTGTAGCGCGCCCTTTGTAATTTTCTGCTCCAGCGCTACAAGAATATCCTTGGTGCTATTTTTTCACTCCTTTTCAGCTTTTTGATATTTTGTATAAGGTTTTAAAAGTTTCTTGAGTGTAGGTATGCTCAAAATATGCCTTATGAGTCCACCATTTGATAAAATAACTTTAAAAAACCCTTAATAAAAAACCAACCTATGGTTTAAAATTCAAAATTTCTAAAGCAATCTCAAAATTTAAAATAAACACTAGACAAAACTTTCCAAAAGGAGGGAAAAATCAAAATTAAAGTAAATAAAAGCTTTGAAAGAAAATATAAATCAAACCAAAATTGGAGAAGTCAAACCAAAATTGAAGAAAACATTTACTGACTTAACATCTGGCTCCAGCTGCGGGATGAAGTCCTCCCTGCGAGGCTTCAAGAACCTGTAGACCAGTGCCTTCTGTCTTCTATTTACCTGTCTATAAACTTCCATTGGGCTATGGAGTCTTTATTCAACCTCACTCACACCGGTATGTACAATGATCAGTGAAAAAATTCCCTTATAAACTGTAAAAATGCTTGAGGAATCGTCCATTCACAGGGCTGGACAACTCCTCACCTTCTAGGGACTGCAAGATAAAGTATTTTTTTCTAAAACTTTTGATATCAGAAAAGGACCAAACCAAATATTGTCGAACTTACCATGTTTTCCCTTTTGCTCCTTCCTTGCATCCCATCTTAAAACTATCTCACCTTCTGTAAAAATATTTTCTTTAATATTTCTGTCAAACCTGTTTTTTACCTTGGCTCTGTACAGCTGAGCTTCTTTGTCCACCTTCTCTCTATTTTGCTACAACTCTATCATTTCAAAGATTCTCCTTTGCATATCATCCGGTTCCTCTTGAGAGTTCTGGAGGAATTTCATTACTGGAATCCCCAACTGAACAGGGAACACTGCTTCTGTTCCATAAACCAACTGAAAAGGAGAAGTGCCAATAGCCTACTTCACTGTGATTCTATCTGCCCACAATGCATATTTCAGCATTGAATGCCAAGATTTTTTACTATGCTTCAGCAGTTTTTTGATGCTTTGAATGATATTCTTGTTAGATAATTCAGCCTGACCATTTCCCTGAGGATAATAGGGAGTTGAGTGCTTCAGAATGATGCCATGTTTCTCACAGAAGGCTACCATTGCCTTGGATTTGAATGCCTTGGCATTGTCTGTTATTAATCTATGTGGACAACCAAACTTGCTCAAGATATTGTCTTCTATGAACTCCATAATCACCTTATCTATAGCATTCCTTGTAGGAATGGCTTCCACCCATTTTGTGAAGAAATCTGTAGCAGTCAAAATCCAATGATGCTGTCCTGAAGATGATGGATTTATTTCTCCAATAAAATCCAGACCCCATTGTTGAAAAGGAGCATTGACTACAATAGGCTTTAGAGGCAAGGATAATAATTTCTATTTTCCTGCAAATTTCTGACAGGGTATGCAGGCTCTTACTTGCTGGTACACATCTGGAAACAAGGTAGGCCAATAGTATCCAGCTCTCAAAATTTTGTAAGCTGTTGCTTTCCAATATTTATGCCCTCCACAGGCTCCTTCATGAGACTCTGAAATCACCTCTCCTATTTCAGATTGATCCAAACACCTGAGCAAGATACCTCCTGGATCTTTCTAGAACAATTGATCCTCTATCAAACAGTACTTAGTGGCTTTAAGTTTCATAGATCTGGCAGCCTTCTTGTCTAAATGATCAGGACATTGCAGAAATAACAGAAAATGAATAATATCAGCATACCAAACTGAAGATGAATAAAAATCCATGATCCTTTCTTTCTCCTGAAGTGCTTGGTCTTCTTTAGGAACTAATTCTTCAGCCATGACATGCAGTCCTAGAGCTTGACAATTTGAGTCAGCCAGCATCCTGGCCAAACCTTGTCCTTTGACAAGCTTAATAGGTCTGATTTCCACCTCATACTCCATAATCTTTGCAATCCATTTTCCTCTCTTTCCTTCACTGTCGGGCTATGTCAAGACATCTTTCACTGCAGCATTTGGAACAAATGAAACAACCTTTGAATGCAAGACATAAATTCTGAAAAATTTCAAAGCCTTCACCAAAGCATAAGCTTGATTCTCCAAAAATGCTATACTTCAGCTCTGAATCTCTGAGAGTTTTGCTGAAAAAGGCAATAGGCTGTTCCAAACCTTCCTTATTCTTCTAAAGTAAGACAACTGCAATTGTATCTTCTGAAGCAAATGAAAAAGTAAGAAATTCTTTGGTAAAATCAGGACTTACCAACATAGGTGCTTCAGTCAAAGCTACCTTGATTTTTTCAAATGCAGCCTTTGCTTCAACAGTCCACCTGACTTCTTAATCTTTCTTCAACATGGCTGTAATTTGCTTGATGGTTTCAGCAAAATTTGGAATAAACCACCGCAGAAAATTTATCTTGCCAATGAATGACTGAACATCTTTATTAATCCTAGGCAAACTAATCTTCAGTATTGCTTTGACTCTCTCAGGATCTATTCTGATGCCATCAGCAAACACCAGGTGACCAAGTAGTCTACCTTCTTGCACAGCAAAATGTGACTTTTTGGGGTTCAGGGACAGACCAAATTTTCTGCATTTTTGAAAGGTTTGCCTCAAGTGTTTCAAGTGTTCATCATCAGATTTTGAGAATACAGTAATATCATCAAGATAGATAACCACAAACTTATCTTTTTCCCCAACAAAGGCAATGTCCATTGCTCTCTGAAAGGTTGCTTTAGCATTCATCAGGCCAAAAGGCATCTTGTCATACATGAAGGTTCCCTAGGGGGTTGTAAAGGCTGTCTTTTTCTTATCATCAGGGTGCATGGCAATCTGATTATACCCTGAGAATCCATCCACCATATATATCCTCTGAGCTCCAACCACTTGCTGCAAAACTTGTTCAATCTTGGGGAGAGGATAATTATCTTTTAATGATGACCTATTCAGATTTCTGAAGTTAACACATAATCTTATTTCCCCATTCTTTTTCCTAACATGTACAAGATTTGCAACCCAGGAAGAGTACCTGAGAGGTACTATTATCTTAGCATCCAGCAGCTTCTTTACTTCCTTTTCAATCACAGGAAACAAAGCTGGATTGATCCTTCTCAGTTTCTGTCGGAAAGGCTTAACATTAGGATTCAATGGAACCTTATGCTGAATGATTGATGTATCATAAGTTCTTAACTCTTCATAAGACCAGGAAAACACATCCACATGTTCTTTCAAGAGCTTGATATACCTACTTTTTTGTTCAGCTGTCAGAGATTTAGAAATTTTTACCATTTTCGGATTTTCTGTAGTACCAATATTGCAGTCTTCTACATTGTCTTCTGAAGATTGGACTACTGGTTTAGAAGGAGTATCATATTTGGTAAAAATTCTTTCTAAAGGAACTAAACCTTTAGGGATAAAGTTACTCTTCAACTCAATGATCTTATGACCTACAATCTCACCTTCAGGAAACTCGTTTTCAGCAAATACATTTTCAGCAGACTCATCTTCAGCAGACTTATTATCCTGTCCTTCTTCCTCATCCTCATCTTGATCAATTTGGGCATTAGTAAACTCATCTATAAGCTCAAGAAATTTTTTGATTTCAATTTCATCTTCAAATACCCTCCAGTGTTTCACATTGTCAGGTACACATGGTTTGTACCTCACCTCTATGGGATACCTTAGCTGAGTAGTTTTAGGAATTCTGAAGTTTGAGGCAGCCAAAGCTAAAGAGTCTGCAGTCTCATTATGATTTCTTGGAATATGAGTAATGTTAAATGCTATAAAATAATTTTCAAGCATATCCCATACCTCATTCCTATAGACCTTCAACAAATCCTGCTTTACTTGATAGTTGTTCTTCACCTGTCGAACAACCAACTCGGAGTCGCCATATGTAGTAATTTGCTTAATGCCTAAGTCTTTAGCAGCTTTCAGTCCTAGTATCAGAGCTTCATACTCAGCAGTATTGTTAGTGGTAACAAACTCCAGCTTATACATCAGTTTCACCGTCTCACCTCCAGGAGAAATGAGTAAGACTCCAGCTCCAGCACCCTCTTTGCATGAGGATCCATCAAAATACAATTCCCACAGCTGATCTTCTTCTTCTCTGCAATGTCTCACTGGTTTTTCTTTTTCAACTTGTAAGAGGCCAACAAAATTATCTTCATCACTAAAATTCAACATGCAAGTCCCTAGATCTTTGTCAACAGCATATAGGGGGTGATTAGTGGGATTTTTGTCATCTATGACTATATAAGCAAATTGTAGCTCTCTGTATAGTCTTCTAGTTTCTCCACCAAAAACAAGGATGGTGGCATATGAAAGGTCCATCTGTAAGGTTCCCCCAACCTTCTTAGCCCATGGCCTAGAAAGCAGCAAGCCAAACTTTGGAGTGATATCAGCTACCACAACATCCATTATTACACTCTTCATAGGCAACTGAGCAAGACTAACTACCATATCTTTTATTACTCCCAGACACTTAACTTCTCGGGAGTCAAAGGCATATAGGTCATGGTAGGGCTTGGTAATACTCAGACCTAAGGCTTCCATAACAACTTTGGGCATCAAATTGTGAGAGGCTCCTGAGTCTAATAGACAATTGTGAATCATTTGGTCATGTACAGTCAAGGTGACATAAAAAGGAGGTGAAGCACTAGCCTCATTTTCAGTTTTTTCAGCTAGGGCTGATCCGATGAATATTTTTGGAATTTCTTCTTGCAAATTAACAGTGTCTGAAACAGGCTGATTATTGGCTGAATTCATCACTTTCAGGACTATCTGTTTATATGAGGGATTCTTTATTAATTCAGTCAAAGGAACAGGAATTTTCAGCTTCCCTAGTTCATTCTCCAAACTAAAACTTTGAGCAGATTTATTTACCTCTTCAATTTCAGCATTCTTCTTAGATTTTTCTACAGATTGCTTCTTCTGTATGACAGGATCAGGTACTTGTTTAGCAGGAACAAGTGCAGCAGGAACAGGTATAGTAGGAACAGGTGCAGCTGGAACTGGTGCTTTCTTCTTTGGAATTTGGACCACTTGCTTTGGGCCTGATCTGAGATTGATAGTATTCTTATGTTCATTCTGTTGAGCAGCAGCATTTACAGCAGTTTTCTCAAATTCCAAATCATCTTCAACTTCATACATGTCAGAATCATAATACTCAGCATTCAGAAAATCTTCTTCAGTAACAAAACCTGTAGACAAACCATCTCCAAAGTGATTCATATCCTGATCAGTCTCAGTCTCTTCAAAGAGTAGCTTTCCATCAACCTCTTCTTCATTAGCTACATTATTTTGAAAAGGTGGAGGTACTCTCTGCTCCTCATTCTCTCTTCTTTCTCGCTGGATGTCATTATTTCTGCGCTCTCTTGGTATAAATCTAGGACCTCCTGAACTGATTCTGGTTATTTGGGTTCCTTTTAGCTTCTAGAGCAGGTTTGGCAGAATTCTTTTCAAGCTCTAACTTATTCAATTTGGCAGTAAGAATCTTGACTAGCTTAGCCATCTCATCTATCTTGGCTTCAGCAGACTGAGGTGCAGCACTTGTTGAAACAACCTCCTTCTTTCCCCTCCTTTCATACAGCTGTTGTGGTGTTTCTTTTTTAAGTCTGTTTGAAGCCAACAAATTAGACTCTACCTCCAATGCTGCATCTTGCATGTTCAGCAAAGTGGTAGCTCTCCTTTCTCTCAGCAATAAAGAGAATTCGTGATCAAATGCATTGGCATAGTTAAGCTTAGCTGATGTTTCAATAGGTTTAATTTCTACTGGAATCCTACTATAAATTTTGTTAAACCTTTTGGAAAAATCAGCCACAGTCTCATCCTTCTTTCTTTTGAGAGCTCCAAATTTAGTTATATAGTAAGTGTGGTCCTTTGTGTCTCCCCATTGCCTCAGGAAAAGGTCTTGGAGTTCTTCAATTATGGTGATTGAGTTGGCAGGCAATTCTCTGAACCACTTTCTTACATCCCCATCGAGGCTCTGAACAAATACCCTCATCCATACATCTTTAATCTCAATGTTCTGATTGTCTGCATAACTCAGGAAATCCTCCCAATGTTACTCAGCAGTGGTTTCCCCCTGCCCATTGAACCTAGGCATATACTTCTGATAATCTCCTCCAGGAAAAGCATGTAAAGGTTGGGGTAAAACTAATGGTGCATACCTTGCTGCAACCATCATGTCCATCATATCCATGGGTGGGTTTTGAGCTACCATGTTGGACTGTGGTTTTGAAGATAAGGAAGTTTGACTAGAACTTGCTAGGAAAGGGTTCTTTCCTACTTTCAGCTGGAAAAGGGGTATTTTACCAGGAGAAGCAGTCTTGGCTTTCAAAAAGGTTTCAGGATTGGTAAAAACTTGAAAAGTACTCTCAGGAATGGTAGGTTTTATCCAAGGTGAAATTTCAACTGAATGTAATGAAACACCCAACTGCTCAGGATCACACAAGGCTGGTAAAGATTGGGACCTTCTAAGTTTTCTTGTTGTTTTTAAGATCTATTCAGGGTCTGAAACCCTTGAATGTAACGGTGAAATAGGTCTAATCCGGGTTCCCACTCCTCTAGAAGCCAGTGTGTCAAAATTTGGTGAAAATAGCCTTCAAAGATACTGGTTCAAGTCCACCTCTCAAACCAGGAAAACTGATAAGTATCCCAGGGAAGATATGCTTCAGCTTCGTCCCCGGCAATGGTGCCAAAGATGTTTGTGCCAGAAATTGTTTCTAAGGCCAGAGAAACAAGCTAACACACACTCAAATATAAAACTCAATAAAATCAAAGTTTAGGGTTTCTGCAATGTGTTTTTGGTTATGAACTTTGAAAACAGTCAGGGAATACATTCATAAGTAAGGAAACTACTAAATCATAAGCAATAGACAATGAAGATGCATGATATATCAAAAAATATCCAACAGAAACAGTATTGAGGTTCACACATAAATGATAGGCATTACCAGAATAAAAACATAGACCAGTCAATGAATCTATCAATTTAAGCCACTAAACAGATGAAAAATGAAGCCAATACAAACAACTGAATAATAAAGGTCATATATATCTCATAGTTTCATCAACCACTTCATACAAGAGCTATGTACCTTACTCATAAACAAGTCTGAAAACCAACTGAGCTTGCAGACCTCCTGAAAGCTCCAAAAAATCGAACCCACAAAATGTCTTTCTAACTCCTCTAAATAGTAATCTTCTACAAAATCAGTTAGGTCACTAACCCTAACTGTCTCCATCGACTTACTAAGGTAAAGTAAAAAGTACATTTTTACAAAATTACAAAATTGCTAAAAATAGCAAATCATTAACAAGGAATGTTTATCAAACAGATACACTAATTAAAGCATAACTGATTCAAAGCTCCTTCACTGCTTCAGCAAGTAGTGCTATACCATCTAGGATTTGAGCCTTTTTCTTTGCTCTTTTATGTTTCTTTTCCATATCAGCTATCTTCCTTTGAAGGTCTTCATTCTCCTGCTGTAAACTTTCAACTGTCTTCTCTAGCTTTTGGTAGTGTCTGTCAGAAGTTCTTTTCCTGTTTAGCACCTCTTTAGACACCTCTGATAGCTCCAGGAAATGATGATGCACATCTTACAACTCCTCTATAAGCCCTTTGTTGACTTTAAATAACCCATCATTACTCTCTTGTAAGTGTTTCATGTGCTTCTTGTATTTTTGAACACTTTCCTGCATATTTTCTTCATCAAAACTAGGAATCTCAAATATATTTACATCCTGCATTAGAAAGTCTGAAAAGTCAATGGGAATACTAGGTTCTTTTAAAATTCCTGCTTATCTGAGTATAGCTTCATCTTCTTCCTCCCACTCATAATTTTCAACAGGACATCTTTTTGCCTTTTCTTCTTGCTGCTGTTTTAAGAGTTTATCTTTTATCTCAGAAATTATTTTAGATAATTTAGAAGTAGGCTGACTTGTCTCTTTTGTATACTGTGACAATCTTTTTAACACAGTAGGTTGAGGAGAAGAAGGTCTAACAACTGATTTTCCTTTGTTTTTGCTGTCTATTTTACCAACTTCTGTTTCTTCACTTGAAGTAGTATCAATTAAAACAGTCTTTTGTTTGGAATCCAATTTAGGGTTAAGTATATTTTTCATATTCCATCTTAATTTATTGGTTGGCCTAGTCTTAGGCCTCCAATATGAAGTTACAGCCTTCTTTTTCTTCTTATGAGGTTCAGCTGCTTTGATGTCTGAGGTGAGGAATTCTTCACAAGTTCCATGCCTGCCTTCTAGTTCATCAATGGGCTGTGACTACTCTTCTTCTAGTATATATCCCTCATCATCTGAAAGGATGGTGAGTGGACTTCTTGGTTTAGTTTGAACTTCATCTTCAGGTATAGCATCTTTTTCTTCAACAATAGTTTTAGTTTCTTCAGAATATGCTGCTGGTACTGTGGGCTGTAGCAGCTGCTTTTGGTCTCTAAAGAGTCAATACTTGCCTTTACTACTTGCTGAAAATACTTTAGATTTAATCTCTTCTTCCATCTGCTCAGCTATTTTCTCAGTTTTGACCCCAAGCTTAGGTTTATGACCTAGCTTCTTCATCATCACAGTTCCTTTATCAGTTTGCCTCTTTGGCTGCTGTTCGTCCTTTTTAACATAAATACCCGACCAAAACTGAAAAAAGTCCCAAGTTCTTCCCTCATGCTGCAACACAGTATTGATGATTAGCTTGATCAATCCATGATGAAAAATTGACTGGGATGTGTGATCTTCATGCTGTTTAACCCTACTGGACATTTTCTGCAGGCTCTTCAAAACGAAGAAAGGCAGGTTCATCTTTGAGACTCCTACTATGTGTTGGAGGAATCTAAAATGATATTTAAATACATATGAATACCTGCCCTCACAAGTCACATAGCTTTGCAATATTCTAATTGGATCAACCCACTCTTTTCTGAAATTATGGATAAGAATACCTTTATTCCAATCAGGATTCACATTGGGTAACAGGTATCTGTGAGGTTCAAAGTCAAAAGGTAATTTCTTGAACCTTGGCTCACCCTCATTACTGATCCCAGTAGCCTCTGCAATTAGTCCTACAGTCAATTTGAATTTGAGAGCATCAAAAATAACCATATCATCTTTTAGACCCTGAGCAAACTTACAACACACTTGTGCATTGTAGCCATCTATCTTCCTGAAGAAATTCAGCCAACCTGGCTGTTGGAACAATTCAGCACAATCAGGGAGCTTCTCAATCCAGGTTAAGTCAGTGAGCTCAGCCCTATTGATTTTACCACTTTTTCCACTCTTTCCCATCTTTTCCCTTCAGAAACTAGAAGCTATTGGGTTTTAGGGTTCAGAAGATGCTTTATAAAGTGGTTTTCTGCTCCTTCAAACTTCTTCACAATTCCTGCACATTTCTGAACAGACCTGTATATTTTAAAAGGTGAATTAAAAATTCTCAATAAGAGGAAAAATTAACATCACCAAGGGCTTCCATGTTGCTTTGTCCTAACAATGCAAATTAGGTCTGTATATAGGCTAACTGCAAAAGATTTGAAACTTAATCACCAATCAGATTGTTTTTTAAACAAATGACCGTCTTCAGCCTGTCAAGAAAACTGTGTATCAGTATCTACACCCTGTCAGCATGATTCATGAACATCTCTGCACAAAAAAGGTTTTTCATAAATGAACTCTGTTGTCACTTTAGAATTTATTGCAGACTGTTCATCCCACACCTATCTCTTTTCAGCTCATCAAAGTGATACTAGGCCTTCCTGTATTTGCCTTCATATGTTTCTAAAAACAATTAAACTGTGCATCAGACAACCCAGTTTTTAGCAACTTCTAGGTATCATATGTATCATTCATTTAGACAAGAGACTCTCATCGAAACCTGTATATAAATGCCAATATTATTCCCCAAACGATTGACTTTGCAAATATGACAACTATCACCAGCTTCTCAAGCAAACTGAAGACTTCCTGTGTAAGGGATGAGCATAATAAAACAGTCTACAATTCATTCCAATGCTGCTTCCTATAGACTATGACTCAAAGTAGCATTAGATCTGACAGGAATCTTAATCAGTCAGCTCATTACACCCATACTGTATCAATATCAAAGTTTTTTGAGTGTATTAGAGAGCCAAAACATAAACAACATTCTTTCAAACTGTCTCGAAGTTCTAAAAAATGAATGCTTTAAGCTTAGGGTTATTTTGATGCTCTGTTCAATAAAATTCTTCAGAACAGCTCCAGGCAGTTATTTCTGGGGTTAACATTTCATTTTGGAACCTATTTTAACCCTTGCCTCAACTAATTTTTCCAAAACGACCTCCAGCGAGAAAATTCCCAAATTTTCAATTATAGGGGTTAATAGTGAAATACCTGCCAACTGTTCAATTGCAATGGTTTAAACCTATGTCTTGAGCTGTCAACTGCCTTTCCTTGTGTGTACAGATGTCTTTATGTGATCACTTTGACTGCAGGTAACGGGATTGAAAAGCCCTAATTTTCACTGGCCTTCATAACTCTGTCTTTGCTCTGCAGCAACATAATCCACCTTTCTAGCGGTTTGATTTACTTCACGAGCCCTCCTTTCCTCTGATAATGCGTGTGAAAGGAAAATCATGCCACCTTAGACCAAAATTTGCTGATAACTGTCAAACCAATACCGCATTATGGGCAACGATGGCCATGATTTGTTTCTCGACTCAAAACCACTTGGAATCGCGCTAAAATTGAGGCTTACACGTATCCAACATCTCACCATATGTGATTAATCATTCATAGATTAAAATCATGATAAAATCTTGCTTGAAAATCGAAAAATAAAAGGGCCGCGATATTCTTGTAGCGCTCCCTTTGTAATTTTTTGCTCCAGCGCTACAAGAATATCCTTGGTGCTATTTTTTCGCTCCTTTTCAGCTTTTTGATATTTTGTATAAGGTTTTAAAATTTGCTTGAGTGTAGGTATGCTCAAAATATTCCTTATGAGTCCACCATTTGATAAAATAACTTTAAAAAACCCTTAATCAAAAACCAACCTATGGTTTAAAATTCGAAATTTCTAAAGCAATCTCAAAATTTAAAATAAACACTAGACAAAACTTTCCAAAAGGAGGGAAAAATCAAAATTAAAGTAAATGAAAGCTTTGAAAGAAAATATAAATCAAACCAAAATTGGAGAAGTCAAACCAAAATTGAAGAAAACATTTACTGACTTAACACAGCCAATCATCAGATAAAAATACTTGGGCTTCTAGCAGGTGGTAAGCCAATGCTACATATCCAGGGCTATATGCAGCATAGCCCTGTCTTTCAACATTTTCCAGAATCATTGTTGTGACATCTGCCCGGGGAAAAATCCAACCGATTACTTTAGAGCACGGGAACAACTCTGGTCTGGTGGCAATCTTCATCAATGAAGATCTTTCTATTTTGGCGTATATGGACTCTTCTTCTAAGCCCATGTCAGGAACCTCTCTGCGTGTGATCAGTCTATATATTTCCCCCCACTGGTATTCAGGTTCAATACCAGAAATACACTTAGTGTCTTCATATATATATTCAGTTTTGGTAACAATTTCTACTTCGGGCTCTTCCTCGACCACCGGGGCCTTCTTCTTTTGCCTCTTTGACATTGTGGATTCGAAATCTTCCTACCACACACAACATCGTGGATTAAGCCATTTTGGCTGAGTGACAAACTTATCTACATTAGTGTGCAGTGTGTCATTTCTTCTATGTTTAACATGATAGCAATCAGTCAATGAAGCAAATATATGCATGTATACAAACTGAAATGGCCTAACTAAAAGAACTATTGAAACACAATGCGCATTATTCAATGACTTTGTCTATATCTAGCATGATGGGAAATAGTTATATGCAGTAAAATGCGCAAGACACCACTACTGTATGATATTAAACAATTTTATCAACCACATTCAAGACGGAAATAAATCTACATTAATATGCAGCAAAATTCGGCTCTCTACGTACACCATGGTCATCTTGTTGCACGGGAAAGACAGTAGCAGTTATGCAGGTTTTCAACGACGCCTTAAAAAAACCATGCCCATGCACTTATGGTCAATAAACTAAGACCAGTGGCATATCCCTTTCAGTCGGCTAGGAAATCAACGTTGAGCTCAACGGGGTCGCGCGGAAACGTATAGGTGAAAACGACTAGGGTTTAATTGATGCAGGTAGCACAAAATCGAGACCAACCATCCAACCCTAAAATAAAAGGTCACGGTGAACCTATTCCAACCCACAATATTATCATACAGGGTAGTTTGGTGCAGACAGCGTAACGACCGTCTGCACCAAACCCCCTCATTCTCTATGCGTAGGGTTGCACGACAACGACGGTGGGGAAAAATACTATGCGGGTCAAAATTCCCCTCCCCACAGACAGCAATGCCACTAAGAACCACAATATATACACGCAACTATGGGGAAAGAAACAGCTGCAACACCTAACCGTGGAAAACCAAAACCACCAAACGTTCAACGGAACGGGGAAAGGAAATAGAAGCCTACCTGGCACTGATGTGTATCCGGCGTGTATGGCGGGACGAAGACGGTTAGGCTTCTACAGTTTCCACCTGGATGCGGGTATCGGCAATGGGGTCTGAACGAGCGATCGACAGCATGATAGCGACAGAGCACGGCAGTTAAAAAATAACAATAGAATAATAAACCCCTCGACCCCGTATATATAAGGTCAACACTCGCAGCATATCGGATGGCAGACCACTTTTGGATCAGAAACTGAAATCCAACTTTCTTCCGCAACGGCGGACGGCCAAAATGATAAGCCATTCACATACCATACTTAGTGGAGCCTCGGTAGACTATTCATCGGGACCAAAGTGAAACTGGAGCCGCAACAGCGGAGCCGTGGAGGGTAAATCGATCTGTAATGGGTAAAATATGAATCAAAAGTGAAATGACTCTGCATCAGAAGGGTTGGTGCTTCTTTCATCCGCAATGGTGGAACCGTAAAGTGTACCACCGTCCGCAACGTCGGGACTTGAATCGGAAGCAAAAACACTAAAGGCTCGGAGAGTTTAGATCTTTGGTAGCCGCAATGGCGGAGCCACAAAAGATGCAGCCTTCTGCAATGGCAGGAATCAAACGACTTAAACATCCCAAAACCAAAATCCTTCCGCAGCCACCACGGCGGAAGCCCCCTGACTTACGGGATCGACAAAAATAACACAAGCGGGAAACGGAACATTGAAGCAATGATCGAGAGAGGAGGTGGTTTTCCGTCCACAACGGCGGAGAAATAAATGACAAATCCTTTTGACATAAACCAAAAGATTGGCCAATGTTAAAACCAACGGATCGGAAGACGAAAGTGTATTTCTTTCCGCAACGGCGGAAGACCAAAACAAATATCCACCCGCAACGGTGGGGCATTGACCAAAATAAATTCCAATTCAGCCACGATGAAAACGCAATTAAAGGCAAATGATGAAGGTTTGATCAATCATTGAAATTTTTAATCATTTAGAAAAATTGAAAACCAGCTGTAGATCAATCCAAGCATAAGCAAAGTCTTTCTGAAAAGTTATCAGACCAAATCCAAGAAGAAAATCAAACTAATTCAAGCAAAAGGAAGGTCCTAATTTTTTTTGAAATTTTGGGAAATTGTTGCAGCTGCAACAATTGGCGACTACCTGGTGAACCCCATATTTCTGAATTAACTCCATCCCAGTGCAAGACTATCTGAATCAAATTGAAACCTTCTAGATGCTTGTATCCCTAGGCTGGCCAACCCATTCATTTAAATCATTGAGAAGCAGTCCATTTTTTTTCCGGAAATGGTAACATCATAAATATTGCAAGTCTGAATAACCCTTTTGAGGCGTAATAAATGAGGTTTATTTTACCCGTCCTTAGGTAGTTTTAGGCTTGGACACCACAGGATTGTAATAGATAGTAAACAACATTATCCTTTTGTTTCTCATTCCCATTCCAATTGCACTTTTGTGCCATTTGAACTTTAGTTCTTGTGAGTACTCCATTTGCCTTTCTTTCTGAATTTTATTCAGGCTCCTCTATCCCATAGTGCCCTTTTGTGTGAGAGAAGAATTGGCGTTTCATCTCACAGACGGAGAGGAACTTTCGGCAATTTGAAATTCATGCTTTTGATACTTTTCTTTGATATGTCTTGTTTCTTTTAAGGAGTTTTGACCATTGATAGCTTTTATCTTTTTTGAAATTATGGCATGGGATCATTTATATATGATATACTGTTTACCTTGCTTCCTTTTCGTGGATCTTTTGCTGTCACCCCCTTGGATATTTAAGATGTGAAATGGATGGAGCCTCGAAATAGTATTCCAGACCTCTTTTACTTCTGAGTTATTTACAGGGGTTAAGTAAGACTTCAATGAATGCATGGCCAGTTAGGAACACTGCTACTAGAAGACATTCTATACTTTAAAGCACAGTCTTTTGCTCAAGATTTCAATTAATAAAGAACCCTGATGTTTCCATTGCAACCAAAAGTTTGCCTCTTTATTCAAAATCAACAGAACTACTAACAAAGCGGTGAAAATAAAAGAAATCATCAAAGCTATAAATTAAAATAGAACAACCTCAAATCAATCATCAAAACATTAAATCAAACAAATCAATTTATTTATGTACAAAGCAAAAAAGAAAAGAAAATGGTGCCCGCCCTTAAGAATATTCAAGCAAATGAGTTAAGGGGTGGGCTGGATTATAGACATGAGACATCTAACCATGGTCTAGCTCTGCTATTTTTGAAATTTAACACATGTCTACTATCTTACAGTCATCCCTCTCAGCCTGAGGAAGTTGAAGGAGACCAGGCTGAGTGTCAATTCTAGAGCTGGCTTTTCTTTAGGTAGGATGTCTTAGCTTAAGCCCAGTCAGATAGTTTCCCAGGACAGAATCAGCAGATTCATTTCCCTCCCCTACCCCAATAACATTGTGCTTCATGTAGGGCTCTCTTAAAATCTTAATCAGGTTTGGGATCCCCTTCTGAGGCAGCCACAAGTGTGACCAGTCGGAAGAAAAGTACCCATCTAGTCGTGCTGACCAATCTCGATTCAAGATCAATCCATAGACATCAGGTATGTCTGCTACTACAATATCAAGGTACTAACATATCTTTTTATTTGCAGACAATCTAATCAGAACATTCTTCATCTCCCCCACCACTTTGACACTAGTCTTGTCTAGTTGAGTGACGTCCCAATCAGTAGGTATTAGCTTCCCATTAAGTTTTTTGCAGATTGCAAGAGGCATAACATTCACCGATGATCCAGAGTCCACCAGACAATTATGCACCTTATGGTTCAAAATCTCCAAATTCAAAAGGAAAGGTGGGGTGCTGGTTTTCCTTTCCCCAGTTGATTTGACCTTTTCTTCCATAGGTTGGTTTTCGGTGGGTATCTCCTCTTTAAATTCCTCAATTTTTTTAGCGCTTCCTTCCTCAACATCTTCCACAGGTTTGACAGTCTCATTGCTCGGCTCTGCCTCATGGTTGAGGGTAGTGGCTTCAGGTGTTTTGTCTTCAATATCACTGACATCTGCCTGTCCCTTGACATTATTTTGCAATCTTTTGATCTTCGAAATTGTTAAATCCAAGTCCTTTGTTGTTGTAGGTGTGCATTCAGTTTTGAGAGCACTCTCTTCAGCGTCAGACAGCGAGACACCATCCCATGAAAACATAGTGTCATTATCTTGTTTCTCCATAGTCTGGTTTTTCTTTTCCTCTTTGCCACTGTCCTTGGTCAATTTAGAATCTAGCAGCTGATTCATAACCAATGTCATCGAATTCAGCCATCAGGGGCATTCCTTTTCCGAATGAGGTTGTTGGTGAAAAGTGCAGAAATTGTCTCCTCCCACTTCTGTTATATTCATTGAGGCTAAATTTGGGGGAGGGATTTTCCATTGGTTGCTATCCTCTTTTTTTGGATAGTATGGTTCGTAAGTTTTCCGCATTTCCCTTTCTTTTTCCAAATCTATTATTTGGTTGGATAGTTTCTGCATCATTTTCAGCATTCCCTGATAATCATGTGCTTGTTCCTCTTTAGGTTTAGACAGTAATAACGTTCTTCTCTCGATAGTCTTTTCCCTCAGTTGCTCAGGATAGTCTTATATGCTTTCCTTTTTAGCTTCTACCCTTTCTGCTTCTTTATAAGTCTCTACCAACGTAGGCTTGGCTTTCATTTTAGTGAACATAGCTAACTTAGGTCCTAGGGAAGATGTATAATACTCAATTAAGACCTTGTCTGAGGGTTTGTCAACTTCAGAAAAGTTTTTTAGGTAAGTTGAAAATCTTTGGGTGAAACCATGTACTTTCTCATTCTTCTCTTTTCTTAACAAACCAAGACCTTTCATTAGTGAGGCGTGAGTTCTCTGAGCTGCATATTTATTTCTGAATATTCTTTCAAAAGTATTCCAGTCTGGGATCGAGTTTGTGGGAAGAGAAAAATACCATGAAGCAGCTGCCCCTTTCAAGGTATGAGGGAATAGTCTACAGACAACATCTTCGTACTCCCCAGCCCTTAACCCTTCTACTGCTAAATAGAAACTCTGCAAGTGGTCATCTACAGCAGTCTTCTCCTCAGGGTCAAACTTAGGCAGCAACTTATCAAATGCTTGAGGTAGGTTATGCAAAGGAGGCATGAGGTTCAAAGGGGATCTAGCTCTCCAAGCAGGTAATGGGTTGGGATGATTCACAATTACACCAGCCATGAGCACAGGTAAAGGGACAAATTCTAAGTAAAGAGCAACGTAGGGTGAGAACATGATTTCTTACTTCAAAGGTATAACTGAAACCTGTAAGTACTTGGGTCAGGTTACAAGCTTCAAAAAATCTGTTGGTGAGGTAATCTTTTGAAAATAAGTTTCCATGTCCAGCTATGCACTGGCGGCCCTCCTTCTAGCACCAGAACTGTTGAGGCCTGGAAATTTGCAGGCAACAACAGCAAGGGATTCTACCCAGTCAACGTTCCCAATTAGCCCGTGACTGTTTGGTATGGGGAATCCGTTCGGTTTTCGGTTCGGCTATCGTAGGTCAAAGTAACAAAAACAAAGGTTTTACCAGTTGCGGCCTGGTCCACCGTGTATATTTTTGTATTTTTTGACTTAAGTATGATATGCATATGCCTAGTTAACCATGCTGGGTGATGGGGATGCAAGGAGTATTCACAACATGATGCGTGGGTTCTTACCTGTCGTCTTAGGACTCGCAAGCATCTAAATCACATATGCAGAAATAAAACTAACTAACTATCTATCTATCCCTGGGGAGAAATCTTTAACTTATTTGTGAGTAATGTGAATTGTGCATGTATCATAAAGATAAATTACAGATAGCTGATATTTCTTCCTACAACACATGAATGATTAAAGATATTTCAACAATCAGATAGCTAATTGTTTTATGAACAACATACATTACTCATGGTGGTAATTTCACAAAATAAACCAGAAATCATTTAAACAAGAACGTAGGTTTTGAGAGTTAGAACGATCTCACGATTAATGGACAAAAAGATGGAAAAACAAAATAGTTCATATTTCAGCCATCCACAGCATAAGATTTGAAAGCGCCACCAATATTCCTCCAACAGGCAAACAATACTTCTTTATTGCAAAGAGAAATAGTTCTTCTTACAATATAGCTTTTCATGTCTAACTGGGAAAAAGTCCTTTTCTCTTCTAAGCTTTCTACATTTATACAAAAGGGTGAGACGGTTGGGCTGCCAAAAATAACCTTTGGGCTTCCCAACTCTTCGTTTCCCAATGCTTGACTTTTCTCAAATGTTTTTTACAAAATGTTACATATTACAAAAAGTGACCAATCCTTTACGAGGAGGGTCCCACTTGGGCATCTAGAAATTTCTTCCATGCCGAAGCTTCAGAGGCAATGCACTCAAATGCACAAGGCTCTAAAAACTGAATATTAATCTCAAACTTAGCAGCCTGGTTCTTTATAGCCTCAATCCTGGCCACACTCAATCAAAGCTGATCCTCTAGAAGCTGCACGCTGATAGCTGAATGATCTACTTCGCTCCTCAAGATCTGATCATTCAGGGCTTTAATCTGCTGTACTTTAGCTTCCTCTTCCTGGTATCTCTTCTGCAGCAGCTCCACAAAGGCGTTGTGATCCGGGAAAGCCTCAAGCCTCTGCTCAGCCTCCATCTGGCACCGGTTGTAGGTAATGAGAAGCCTTCTGAAAAACTCGGTGCATGCTCCTTTCATCTTCTTAAATGATTTTTTGAAATCCTCTGTGGTATTTATGGCGAACTCCAGCAAGTCATAATCTCACTTGAGGGCCTGTGTATCCTTTGATGGAAGTTCTGCTGGAGTTTCTTCCTTGTTTTCCAGCCTTGCCATTCTTGCAGTCTAAAATTCAAGGACATCCTGAGATCGATCTACAAAGTAAGAGGAGGTCTCCAAGATTTCCTCCAATCTGCTATCTACCTATAGCACCTTGCACCTTTCTCCTTCTATAGCATTCTGTAGCTGCAGCATCTTAGTCTTCTGGGCCAAGATGTGCTCTTTAAACAGTTGGAGGTTAACCTGCTACTGCCTTGCTTCCTCCAGAGTAGTTTTCAGAGAAGAAATCTGCTCTTGATGTTTCTCTCTCTGTTCTTGGGAGTGCATCTCACTGGCTTGCAAGATAATCTTTTGCTGCTCTTCTAGCTCTTCTACCTTCTCCTACAACCGTTCCTTTTCTATCTTCAGCTATTGATATTCTTTCTGCACTTTTTCCAGGGATTCTTGTGTTGTTTCTATGACTTGTCTTTCTACTTGGAGGGCCTGCAATTCAGCCTTAGAAGCCTTTATCTCCTTCTGCATGTCTTCATACTTCCACTTCAGTCTATTGCCTTCCTCTCTTTCTTTGCTAAAGGTGTTTTTCCATTGAGCAGAGGATTTCTTAGATAGCTCCAAGTCTGTCATAATCCTGCCCACATTATCCTCCAAAGCTTCAATCAGTGCTGCTCCGGCTTTAATGGTGAATCTCAGGTCTTGGTCTGTTCCCAACATAACAGGCATATATGATATCATTTTCCCTGGTAGATCCCCCGTTTCAATTTTCCTTTCTGTTCTATTCACTATTCTCTTCGTTGCCCTATCATAATAAACAGTGTTGAAATCAAGGATTTATTCACCCACCTTCTGTACAAAGGGGGCCAGCTTGAGTGTGGGGACCATGGGTGTGATGGTAGCAGGTACTTGTGCGTCTTGAACCTCGGGGCTCTCCACGTCCTGGGTCTGCTCTGCAGCTGTTTCAAAAGCTGACTGCACTATCTGTGTCAGCTTTAGCCTTTCAGCTTCTTGCTTTTGGAGCTCCTCATCCAGCTTCCTTTTCTTTTCTTCTTCTTCTTTCTTAGCTGCTTCTTCTGCTTTTTCAGCTGCTTCCTGAGCAGCCTTTCTTTTCTCTTCTTCTTCTGTGTGCAGCCACCCTGCAGCTTCTTGTTCCAACCTCTGGGCTTCCTCATTTATTCTCTTTGGTTCTTCCTCAGCCTTTGCTTGTTCGTCTCCCTTCCCGCCTTTGGTAGTGATTTTCTTCTTGAACCTTCTTCTCAAGGCTGTCATGTTTACTGCATTTCGGAAGATGGATTCTTCCCAATCCCAATGGTGGGCATACTCAAAATGCACATTGTTTGTTTTGCAATGTTCAACTACTTTACCGTGAGTATCATTTCTACGGAAGGGCATCTCTCCAAAATGTAACTTTTCCAGCTCTTCTACAAATTCAATAGCCTTTTTCACTCTGGTAAACTTGTAGCTTCCTAACCTGAAGGGAAAAGGAGATAGGTGGTCTTCTTGTGCTCAAACAGAAAGCTGCATATTCCATCCAGGAACACTTGTCTAACTGCCTCCTTGTGAATAATGTAATCAGTTGCGTATTTGGGCAGCAGGGAAGGTGCTCTTGAACCTCCAAACATCCTGAAGTACAAGCCATTTTTAGTCAAATAGTAGTCTGCATACTCCTCTATCACTTGTAGTGCCTCCTCTGACATACAATCACACTCCTTCAGGAAAATGAGCGTGTATAAGGGCATTATAAAGTGTTCACATACTTCTTGATAATGGCTGTGATATTTGTGTGCCCACAACGGTTTATAGGCAGCATAGACAGACATTCTTTCCCTATCCCAGATGCACCTGAGTCCGGGGAAAGGCTGATTACACAATATCCAATCGACAAGTATAGAACTCATATAGAATTCAGACCTCTTTTGGGCCACTCCTCCCAAAGCTGAGGCCAAGCAAGATGAAAGACTATTTGATACAAGGATATCCCAGTTGAAAATTGTCCCCTGGGTTGCAACATGAAAAATGATGGGTATCCACTTTAGCTTGAAGAACCTACCATGTGCTCTTCCAAAAATCTTGTGCAGCATTAAAGCTATGAACCTATAGGGGGCCCTTAAGCTTTTCATATCGTAATCACCCGTCGTTCTATATCTGTAATGCTTTCCCTGCAACAACATCCTTTTAAGAGTCTCTACCAGGTCCATTCTAATGTTGTTCATCCAATCATCAGATAAAAATACTTGGGCTTCTGGCAGGTGGTAAGCCAACGCTACATATCCAGGGCTATATGCAGCATAGCCCTATCTTTCAACATTTTCCAAAATCATTGTTGTGACATCTGCTCGGGGCAGAATCCAACTGATTACTTTAGAGCACGGGAACAACTCTGGTCTGGTGGCGATTTTCATCAGTGAAGATCTTTCTATCTTGGCGTATATGGACTCTTCTTCTAAGCCCATGTCAGGAACCTCTCTGCATGTGATCAGTCTATATATTTCCCCCCATTGGTATTCAGGTTCAATACCAGAAATACACTTAGTGTCTTCATATATATATTCAGTTTTGGTAACAATTTCTACTTTGGGCTCTTCCTCGACCACGAGGGCCTTATTCTTTTGCCTCTTTGACATTGTGGATTCGAAATCTTCCTACCACACACAACATTGTAAACATTAAGCCATTTTGGCTGAGTGACAAACTTATATACATCAGTGTGTAGTGTGACATTTCTTCTATGTTTAAGATGATAGCAATCAGTCAATGAAGCAAATATATGCATGTATACAAACTGAAATGGCCTAACTAAAATAACTATTGAAACACAATGCGCATTATTCAATGACTTTGTCTATATCTAGCATGATGGGAAATAGTTATATGCAGTAAAATGCGCAAGCCCCCACTGCTGTATGATATTAAACAATTTTATCAACCACATTCAAGATGGAAATAAATCTACATTAATATGCAGCAAAATTCGGCTCTCTGCGCACACCATGGTCATCTTGCTGCGTAGGAAAGACAGCAGCAGTTACGCAGGTTTTCAATGATGCCTTAACAAAACCATGCCCAGGCACTTATGGTCAATAAACTAAGAGTAGTGGCATATCCCTTTCAGTCGGCTAGGAAATCGACGCTGAGCTCAACGAGGTCGCGTGGAAACATATAGGTGAAAATGGTTGGGGTTTAATTGATGCAGGTAGCACAAAATTGAGACCAACCATCCAAACCTAAAAGAAAAGGTCATGGCAAATCTATTCCAACCCACAATATTATCATACATGGTGGTTTGGTGTAGACAGCGTAACGGCCATCTGCACCAAACCCCCTCATTCTCTACGCGCAGGGTCGCATGACAACGATGGTGGGGAAAAATACTATGTGGGTCAAAATGCCCCTCCCCATGGACAGCAATGCCACCAAGAACCACAATATATACAAGAAACTATGGGGAAAGAAACAGCCGCAACACCTAACCATGGAAAACCAAAACCACCAAACGTTCAACGGAACGGGGAAAGGAAATAGAAGCCTACCTGGCACTGATGTGTATTCGGCGTGTATGGAGGGACGAAGACGGTCAGGCTTCTACAGTTGCCACCTGGATGCGGGTACCGGCAATGGGGTCCGAACAAACTCAAGCGATCGACAACACGATAGCGACAGAGCACGGCAGTTAAAAAATAACAATAGAATAATAAACCCCTCGACCCCGTATATATAAGGTCAACACTCGTGGCATATCGGATGGTGGACCACTTTTGGATCAGAAACTGAAAGCCAACTTTCTTCCACAACGGCGGACGGCCAAAACGCTAAGCCATTCGTGTACCATACTTAGCAGAACCTCGGTAGACTATTCGTCGGGACCAAAGTGAAACTGGAGCCGCAACAGTGGAGCTGCAGAGGGTAAATCGATTCGCAATGGGTAAAATCTATATCATAAGTGAAACGACTCCACATCGGAAGGGCTGGTGCTTCTTTCATCTGCAACAACGGAACCGTAAAGCATACCACCGTCCGCAACGTCGGGACTTGAATCGGAAGCGAAAACACTAAAGGCTCGGAGAGTTTAGAGCTTTGGTAGCCGCAACGGTGGAGCCACAAAAGATGTGGCCTTCCATAATGGCAGGAATCGAATGACTTAAAAATCCTGAAACCAAAATCCTTCCGCAGCCGCCATGGCGGAAGCCCCCCGACTTACGGGATCGGCAAAAATAACACAGGCGAGAAACGGAACATTGAAGCAATGATCGGGAGAGGAGGTGGTTTTCCATCTGCAATGGCGGAGAAAGAAATGACAAATCCTTCTGACATAAACCAAAAGATCAGCCAATGTGAAAACCAACGGATCGGAAGAAGAAAGTGTATTTCTTTCCGTAATGGCGGAAGACCAAAACAAAGATCCACCCGCAACGGTGGGGCACTGACCAAAATAAATTACGATTCAGCCACGATGAAAATGCAATTAAAGGCAAATGATGAAGGTTTGATCAATCATTGAAATTTTTAATCATTTAGAAAAATTGAAAACCAGCTGTAGATCAATCCAAGCATAAGCAAAGTCTTTCTGAAAAGTTCTCAGACCAAATCCAAGAAGAAAATCAAACTAATTCAAGCAAAAGGAGGGTCCTAAATTTTTTTAGAATTTTGGGAAATTGTTGCAGCTGCAACACCTCTATAGACTCCTTAGACCCCATGGACCATTTTTGTTCCATTGATGTTTCCAAGATCACCCCTAAAAACATGCAAAATTTGCTATATGTGACTTTTAAACCCTTTCTCACGTACATCCACGGGTTTGACCCCTAAAACCATGTACATCAGGATGTGTGCAAAAGGCAAAATTATTTTGGAGTTTTCCTTGATGTGGATCTAACTCACTTGTCTCCTGGCCTTCCCTATGCCTTAAGATCACTCGGATTCGACCTTTCATTACCCCATTGAAGAGCTATATAAGGAACCCTTTGGATACATTGAAGGCATGAGGAATTGAGAGCAACAGAACTATAGTCCATTGTTGCCGGAACTTGTGCTTGAGTCTACATCCCTTTGTCCCTTGGAGCACTTTTGTGTTCTTCCCAATATTTCCCTTTGCTTGTGAGCTTTCTATCGAGAGATGGAGGATTGAAGTGGTGGAGACCCAAGTGGGGGACTCAGTTTCTAGCTATAAAGCAATTTTATTCTTTTTCAAGCTTTTCAAATATTTGAAAAAGTCCAAAAAAAAATTAAAAAACCAAAAAGCCAGACATGGAAATATGTTATCTTTGGTAGTAGTCGAGTCGTGTCACCTTCGAATAGAGCACTGTATATCACATCCATTGGTTGGGTTTATAGTTTGACTTTAGGAGTTGTACTCATTTATCTGATTTTATCTCCACTGACTGGTTAAGCTTCTAGTCCTTATGGAGCCTCTGTCGATGCCTCCTGTGTTGCAGAGATGTCCCAGTTTAGCATATCAAGTCTATGCTACCTACATTTAGTCACCATTCACCTTTATGCTCTTGTTCGAAGGAAGTTGAAACCTGAGTCGGCCATTCCTCAGTTATCTTGACTTTCCATGTCGGCCATTCTTGGTACAATTACTGGTTCCTGCACCTTACAATCGAGTCCATCCACATTATAGAGCTTTAATGAGCACCTTATATTGGATGATGGGGGATGCCTTAATGCCCTCCTTCTAGCGGATTTCATCCCATCGACTTCAGATCATTTATTATGGGATAGGAATCTAGAGTCATTTTCGAATGCCTTGAGACTTGCAGTCATCAGTGGCAAGTTCTCTCACCATTGACAGTTATTTGGGAATTCATCAATGTCCCCTGATCAATGGATTCTCTCAAGTGTTCGACCTCAACACATTTATTCACACTTGTTAGTTTGCACTCTAGTACCTTGATTCCCATTTTCATTATCAGTGGATGATCTCGTGTCTGTTAACGGTATACATCAATGACCGGTAATCAGACGATGGACTACGATGTTTGACCTCGACACCTCTATTCACATAGTAGGAAATGTAATAGTAGCAGTTTGTGTAGAATACCTTCTATATTGGTGGCATCTCATATATGCTACCTCCTTGATCATGCCAGTGTTCATGAGATTTCATCTCTCGTGACTTGATTCCAGTATATGTCAAACATTTCCATCCATTATGGAGATCTTGATCTATTGTATATCTTCAGTATTCATGGAGATCATGATCCTTTGTATATCTTCATTATGGAGATTCTGATCTATGTATATTGTACGTGGCGATGACCACACATGTTATATTGTATCATGCCTATTCATGGCCATTATACTCTTATGTATCCGGGACTGCTATATGTATTTGCAGTTATATGCAAAGTTGTATCATTGTATAGTGCTGATTGGATGGTTGGTTCTTCCACTGGGTTCTTCATCACTTCATTTCTGGGATGGACTTATAATGTATTTCGGCCATCGTATGACCCCTCTGACCTCACACATTAGGGGGCATCTGTTATAGTTGATTTTACCACACATGGTGAATCACACTTTTATGGCCTTCCATGTCCCTATGCAGACTCTTTAGACCCCATGGACCATTTTTGTTCCTTTGATGTTTCCTAGATCATCCCTAAAAACATGCTTAATTTTCCATACGCGACTTTTAAACCCTTTATCACGTATATACACGGGTTTGACCTCTAAAACCGCGTACATCGGGATGTGTGAAAAAGGCCAAATTATTTTGGAGTTTTCCTTGATGTGGATCCGACTCACTGGTCTCCTGGCCTTCCATATGCCTTGAGATCGCTCGAATTCGACCTTTCATTACCCCATTGAAGAGCTATATAAGGAACCCTTTGAATACATTGAAGGCATATGAGGAATTGAGAGCAAGAAAACTATATTCCATTGTTGCCGGAACTTGTGCTTGAGTCTGAATCCCCTTTGTCCCTTGGAGCACTTTTGTGTTCTTCCCAAGCTTTCCTTTTGGTTGTGAGCTTTCTATCGAGAGATGGAGGATTGAAGTGGTGGAGGCCCAAGTGGGGGACTCGATTTCTCTGATTCACAAACGTGCCGACAGAGGTTGTATTCATTGTAATCTCTGATTTTATATTAATAGAAATATCTTTTCCTGTCCAATAATATGTGTTTGAATGAATATTTTATCCATTGATGATTTCAAATGCTTATATGTTATTGATTATATATGCTAGAGTAGAGCTAACACAATTATATATAGCATGCTTGTCTTGTTTATTGAATGTTGAGGAAGCAATTGATCAATTCAAGTTGGAGTTGTAACACTCAACAAAGATCTACATCAACCGTCTAGAACAAGGTACGAATCAAGATCCTTTAGTGTTAGTTGTTTGATTTCTCTTGCATATAGGAAAGGATTGATTTATGGAGTTAAGCTGTCTGTTGTGGTACCCCAAGCCATAGGAATTTCTCTCCGTAACAATAATGGTGGAGATTATTCCAATAAATATGTAAATAATCTATATCCTTTTCATTTACAGTTCTTTACCTGACAACTCTTACGACATATCAGTATGGTATGCTTCTATATATCCTTTTCATTTACAGTTCTTTACCTGACAACTCTTACGACATATCAGTATGGTATGCTTCTATATATCCTTTTCATTCTAGAGCACACACTCTAATGATGATCATTGAATTTTATGCATCAAAATAATCTAATTAGTGTTTTAGATATGATAGATTTTCACTCAACGTGTCCAAATGAGTGATGATATAGAATCATTTTGTCAAACATATAAATAAAATGCATGCTCAAGTCCAAGTCAACCAAAGGACTAAAATGTAAAATATAAGTAGTTTGTGGATGCCCAATGGAGATATAAATCACTTGAGAAGAACTCAGGACATTATAAAGGATAGAAAAATAATTTAGTTGTCAAATAAAGATAAAGGCCAGAGAGAATTTTTGTTATTTACAAAGAACTTCATAAATGCAATAAAGGATACCAAGGAGTGTTATGAAATGGTGCAAATAAGAGTCTTATAGGGTATAAATTCCAATAATGTTGAAAAATGTGACACTATGAAGGAAGTATTAGTATAATTGAGTAGAATGCTCGAAGGATATGTTGAGATTACACATGAGATTCCAAGCAGTTTTCCTTCAAAGAGGAATATTGGGAACAAGATAGACATAATTAATTCATCCATGTATGTATATGCTTCAGTAATTACTCTTCTTCATATTACTCCGTTTATCCTTCAAGTTAAATGGCATACACGGCTTGTCAAGTATTGGTTTCCCATGTTACAATATCCATTTCCATTAGATTACATTGGTTATCTCATTGGAAATATGATCTACACACTTTTCTTTTTGAAGAAAAACTTCCCTCAAAATGAGCTAGTTGGATTCTATAGCATATTACTAATTTTTTTGCTAAGTTGGTAGGGTTGTTTTTTAAGAACGTACATGGAAATCAAAATTTTCACCTAGAATGGTAGATGCATATAATTTTAAATATTCATCATGCATGGAAATCACACATTGCAATAGTACAATGATCACATAGATACAAGCATCATATGTGCCACACCCCTGTGCAATAGCATATCATGCACAGACTTAGAAACCACCGCTAACTTATACAAGAAATTTACAAAAGATCAAAGGTATGCATGCTTTACCAATGGACCAGCTAGCAAAGAAGTTCCAGAATCTGCAATAGAAACAAAACCTCCAGCACATAAACTTGCAACAAAATGTTCATAAAATGCCATCAATATTTTCATAAGATTCCTTACGAAGTAATAATGTGCCCAATTGAATAAGATGGACTGTATGATGACCTGTTGATTGATCATCAATGAGGAATTCTCCCATGTCAAATTGAAGTAAATAGCAAAATAATTTATTAGAGTATATTAATCCCATGACATACCTACTAGTAACTATGACTCATACAAAGAACATGGTATGCATGTGTTTATCCTTAAATACAGTCAATCTTAAACCTGGAAAACTAACATGATTATATTACATACCTTCTAGTAACCCTTTCGAGTAACAAGAGCATATTGATGTTTACCCTTGAAGTGATTAGGATCAACACCACCAAAAGTCATGGCTGGAAATGGGATTTCTTCAATAAAAAAATATTTTCCTTGGGAAAGAACCTCGAAACTGTTTCCAACAAATGTGAAAATTTTGCCTTTAGTGAAAAGATGCCATACCAAATCTAGTGATCTATCATTGTAAATTAGTGAAAATGACTAATACTCTTTTTCAGGCCATGGATACCTCTGGAAGATTACCTGAAAACAACAAAAATAAAAAGTTTTTATAACTTAAGCATTCAAACAATGCCTTCAAGAAATAAAGTAGAAAATATATCTTTATTTTTTCAAGTAGATCTCAATACTTTGTTACCATAATTATCAATGCAGTCATTCTTCTTTTGTATTCCAGATTTGAGATGTTTGCTCTAAGTGACCACTTTAAACTCAGTGATAAATTGGAAGCAATACAGAAAGCTACAAATGCCTAATAAAATATTTGCACAAAGAAGACTTTGTAACAAATTAGCAATTATGAGTAATAAAATGCACAGTGATGTTGGGGTGAAAAGTTACAATGGAAACTGAAAATACCAATGTGTACCATTCCCAACTCACAACCTATAGAAATAAGCACAAATATAAACATAGGTTTTCCACTGCACAATCAAACATGAAAGTTGAACAAGAAATGAGATTAAGAAACAAATTACAAAACTATTGGAGAAAGATAAACTGGGGCAGATAACAATATACTCATGCAGAATAATAGGGAAACAATGCTTCAAATACCATTTTCCTCACAAGTCTATCTATCTTTTTCTGTCTTTTGACCTTTCATATTCCCATCAAACTCAAATGCCTATCATATTTCTTGTAATGAAATGCCTACATTTAATTTTGTTGTCCTAGCTATATGGAATTGGTAAAGTATTACCAAGGGGCCAGTTACCATGATAAATAAAAATATTTAAGGAAATTGTTTAGATCAGATAAAACAAAGTTCACCTCAATGTATGGTAATTATCATCATCAACTAAATGTATGTGTGTGCACATGCATAAATACCCAATACACAGCTCAATCAAACAAAAGAAAACATAATTATACCTTGATTTGTGTATCTTCACA
>LPNX010567533.1:0-71995 GCA_001517045.1 Pseudotsuga menziesii
GCTGTTATATACTTGCTGAACATTGTGCATCTCTCTTTCAACCCCAGTACGTTGATGGCCTCTTAAACCCTAGCCATAGGACACTTTCCTTTACAACAGCAGGGCATATGCAAATGCAATTACAGCTTGAACAACAAGGTGAGGCCCATAAACAGTTGTGAATCCAACTAACAATCCTGTCTCCAAGAAACAACAACATCAGAAGAAATGATTCGATGCAGGTCACTTTCATAGAAACACTTGTGACTTTGCTATCTTCTACAAAAGGAAAAGTCAAGGCAGAATCAACCGAAGAAGATTCTATAGGACCAAGGCTCGAGGGTTTATAATCAATAAGATCAACCTCAGAAGAGAAGCAAAAATAAACAAGGGAGATAGAGTCTGCATGAACAAACTCAATATCACAGGAGCTGAGAAATTCATAAGAAAAATCAAACTCATCAAGATCACTGACTTGCATTTCAAAAGAAGAATCAAAAGACTCAACAAAAACCAACATAAGAAAAAAGGAAGGCTTACTAAGCAAATCAGGGTTAGACTTAATCACAACTGAAAAAGAAGGTCAGACTATATCAAAGACTCCAGGAAGACTTCATCCAAAGGGAGGAAATCATCCGAGATAGGACACATATCTGAACTTTCAAATGGATGGACAGAGTGGAGAGAAGGCTCTACAATCTGTATAGGATGACTCACCTGATCAACTGCTGGGACCAAGTCTCGAGAAGGTAAGCATGAAAACAGAGGCTGCCTCTCAGTAGAAATTGAACACAAATGACAAGAAGCCACATAGTTCACCTGTGGTGGGGTGGTGTCTACAGAAACACTGGGAACCAATAAAGGAAAGACTTGGTCTCTAGTTGAGTCAGGAGACGGATCATGAAAATCCAACTGATCGATAGTGACAATTTATTCGCCATGATTAAAGTACATCACATGAAAGAATGTTGACACCACAACTTGCATGGCATAGACATAATCACGTCCAAGGAGCATATTGAAGTCCAAGGGGTCTTCTATCACCATGAAGTCAACTAATACGGTCTTCCCACCCAAAATAACAGGAGTTTGAGCAAGAATTCCCAAGGCTACACAAGTTCTTCTATCAAATGCCAGTAACTGACTAGCAGTTGACACAAGGCTGGGAGATCCCATACCTCTCCAAGCACGAGCAGACAAAATACTAACTGAGGCTCCTTCATCAACAATGCAATGAACAATTGTATAGGGTTCAACTTTGACCTTTATCTAGAAAGGTGCAGCGGAAGGAAGGCGTGGCTCAACTAGGATATCCCAATCAAAGGAAGCAATCCGAGAGCTTGGTGGGGGTTGATCTGAAGCGAGTTCAGTGCCCCCTTGTTCAGTAAGATCTGAACTGGCAGTGAAGAAAATGTGACTAGTAGACACTTCACTCTCCAAAGGAAGAGTGGGATTGATCGATTCAACCGCTTGGTGAAAGTCACTCTCTGAAGGGAGAGTGGGATTGACCAAAGATGGCATTGGTTCAATCACATGAGGAGCACTCTCCGAAAGAAGAGTGGGATCGACCAAATCTGATATTTGTTCGACCACTTGATCAACCAAAGGTTGAGTAGGAGGTTGAGAAACTATAGGGTGTTCAGAAGAACGAAATCCATGAGTCTTGGACCACACTTTTCGCACCTCTGGGATAGCAGGGCACAGATGAGTAAGGTGATCTCCCTTGCATAGCACACAAGGGAACTTAAGATGATGCTTCGAACGACCAGTTTTCTCAACTGAGTCAACATGACTAGCAGTGGATGACTGTTTGCTCTCAACATGACTAGCAGAGGATGAGAGTTTGCCCCCAGCGTGAACAACAGAGGCTGGGTGAACGGATCCAACGTGAACACCAGAGGTTGGATGGGGAGGTTCAACTTGAACACTAGAGGTTGAACGAGTGCACTCAACGTGAAAACTAGAGGCTGAGTGACAGGATCCGACATGACCTGAAAAGGTTGGAAGGATCCCACCAGCGTGAACACCAGAGGCTGGATGGATGGATCCAACTTGAACAAAAGAGGTTGGATGGGGAGGTTCAACTTGAAAAACAGAGGTTGAACGGATGCACTCAACGTGAACACCAGAGGCTGAGTGATCGGATCCGACATGACCTGAAAAGGTTGGAAGGATCCCACCAGCATGAACAACAGAGGCTGGATGGATGGATCCAACTTGAACAACAGAGGTTGGATGGGAAGGTTCAACTTGAAAACCAGCGGTTGAACGGATGCACTCAGCTTGAACACCAGAGGTTGAGTGACAGGATCTGACATGACCTGAAAAGGTTGGAAGGATCTCACCAGCGTGAACACCAGAGGCTGGATTGTGAATATCAACTTGACTTGCAGAGGTTGAAATAGGAGGTTCAACTTGAAAACCAGAGGTTGAACGGGTGCACTCAACGTGAACACCAGAGGTTGAGTGACTAGATCCAACATGACCTGCAGAGGTTGGATGGGTGCCCCCAGCTTGAAAAACAGAGGCTGGGTGGTGAGGTTCAACTTTACTTGCAAAGGTTGAACGGGTGCCCCCTTGCTTATGAGCTTTCTTCCTATTCCTCCTTCTTTTACTCCTTTTAGACTGCCGGTTACTAGTATCAGTACTTTCACCGCATGAGGTAGAAGGAGGAGGAGAACTAACTACAGGTCAAGGGGAGACAGTGTTTTGATGCCCTTGATATAAGGTGCTTACTTGAGAAGCATCAGGAGCATTCAGGACAATTGGAGTGGAAAACAACCACACCGGTAGCCCTAGGGTGAATCCCGGAAGATTCAAGGTGGCCATCAAGGGAACACCAACATTCCCTGTGAGAGGAATATGACAAGGAGTTCCCATTGAAGGGATCTCCTGGTTGGTGTTCAAAGGGGTGTTAGCCATAGTTTCAAAACAAGAGACAAATTCTGAGGTTGATGATCAACCAAAATTACAAAGCAGACACCTAAAGGCCCACTAAGTACAGACAAACCACACAGCACTCACTAAAATATCCTAGAGTCTCAAGTAATCTAAACAGGCTATAAAGATATACCTTCTAGAAGAAGGTTGATGAACAGTTACTTGGCGTCCTTGAGGGGTTCTCAGGCACAAGCGAAGGAATCACCCACCACCCTCCTGCACTTTCCACAAGGGTTACCTTCCAAGTCCATCCGAGGTGAACCAGAAATGACCTTCCTGTTTACCTGTGTATGAGCCCTAAAAGACAAGAGACTAAAGGCTACCTTGATAATACCTACTGTCTGGGGGGACAGTCGCAAGCCGAACTCGTACGCATGGGCAGGGTAGCTGAGCCCAAAATTCTGCCTAGACAGAATCCCCAGATGCGCAAAAGTCCTGAGTTACGCTTTGACAAGGATTTGGAGGGTTATCTCCTCTGTCCAAGCCTCCACGCGGCCTCGTGCTTAACTCCCGTTTGAGAGGAGCTTCCCAGATACAGTGATAGAATCAAGGATTTACCTAGCGATAGGCCAACTACGTCTGAAATTTAACACTTGTGGGGAGTTTACACTTCCTAGCCCACAAGTCTAGCCTAAGATAGTAGGTGTATGACCCTATAAAATAAAACTTACTAGTAAATTTTAAAATTATATCATTTATTTTATGGGCTGTTTTTACTCAAAGGGTAAATGGCATGAAACTGATGCAGTGTTTTGACTCAAATTGAAACAAAACTGACTAAGCAAAGAGAAAATGAAATGCAAAAAACCAAATAGCTATTCTCTTTATATTTCTAAATAACTTGAAAGCCAAAAAGATCAAATCTTTTTATATTTTTAAAATTTTTCAAAAACAATGCTATGCTATGCAATCTAGACTAACAGCCTAATCTATATGCACATAAAGCAACCATATGTTTTTGTATTTTTCTTTTATAAATACAAAATAAAAATCATCCTATCTACTTATGCAAACAAGTACTAAAAGCAAAGAAAATAGACAACTACTTTATACACCGAAAACAAACCCTAGGTTTCCCTAAAGTTGAATATAAACCTCTTTTAAAAGGAAATCTTACAAAAGTAAACAATCCAACACTTTGGATGAAAAGACTGAGCATAAAGACTGACATAAACAAAGGTGAAGAAGTCCCAAGCATCAATCTAACCTACAAACAAAGGCTGCTCAGTACCTTGTCCAACAAGGTCAAACCAAAGAAAGAAGTAGGGGGAAAGTAAAAAAACAAGTTCTTTTTAATTTTCTTTTATAAAGGAAAAAGAAAAACTACCTACAAAGCAAAGCATACAGATAAAAAGAACAAAACAAAAGGAAACCTACTAAACAACCACCAAACAAACTCTAGAGTGCTCTAAAGTCAGTATAAACCCTACTTGGAAGGAAGGCTTGCATAAAAGACAAGCCAACAATTTTGGCGAGGTGAAGTAGACCAACCAAAGAAGGAGGAAAACAACATCCACAAGCTTCTGGAATCAAACAAAGGCCACTAAGAGAGGCTGATCAGAAACAAAAGGCCAAAAAGCAAACCAAGCAAAGGGGACAGGTGAAAGAGCAAAGAGTAAATCCTAATGCTATAAAGGGGCTTACCACATAGATAAAGAACAACAAAAAGAATGACACAAACTCCCTGGATTCATGCACCCGCAGAAGACCTTAATAGACCCACCATGCACCTGAAATGCACTGTGCTTTGAGTAAACTTGGATCTAATAAAGCAAACAAGCAAGAATTACTCCAAGAAAAAAGACTCAAAGGCTTTTGAAAAAGCAGGTAGGGTGATCACCAAAAGTCTTCAGACAAGCTACACAGCATTCATAAGGAGACACCACTCACAAATAGGATTACCTGAAGAAGGGAACAAGCAAAAAATTGACTTAAAAAATCCTAACTTCCAGGTATATACGGGACTGTCTATAAGGGTAGGTCGCGCATGATACGTGACTGTTCAATGCAGCAACCCACGAATGTAAGCTTGCATTCGCGACTGTTCAAAAGAGCAAGTCTCGAATGGGGAGGAAAATCTTAAAAAAGATCAACAAACTTCCTTAGGAAGGCAAGGAAGGTTTGCTATCAGACTTATAAAGTGTTCCTAAGTGGAAAGAAGGACCAGAAACAATGCAAAAGCTGAAAGAAATCAAGAGAAAAACCCCAAACAGATAAGGCTATCCCCAGCGGAGTCACCATTTCTGTTGTAAAGGAAAGTATCCTATGGCTAGGGTTTAAGAGGCCATCAACGTACTGGGGTTGAAAGAGAGATGCACAATGTTCAGAAAGAATATAACAGCAAGTTTCAGAGATGAGAAAGATCCACACCTGATAATTGAAGGCTAGTCCAAGCTTTCTCTTCAATCCTCTTCTTGATCCTCTCGCTCCAAGAGACGTGAAAAACAAGTTATACCTTCCTCAAACCATTATGACCACATATAAACAAATGATAATCAAATAAATATGAAATAACATCATCACATGATCATAAACAAAGATTCAATCACACATTGAACAATGATTTGGGAAGAAGAAGGACATCACATCTTTATTAATCCTGAAAACAAGTACAAGTATACCTTCTCTTCAGGTTGGCACCTCACGAAACCTTGATTTGGTTCTGCTGCTTCTCCTCTCCAAAGAACTCAGCCTCCAAGCTCTGCAACACAAGGGAAGACCTCCAGGGCAAAGGTGTAGGCAAAGAGAGTCCCAATTCCTCCAGCATAACAATGCATAAATTCCAAGTCCCTCTCATTGCCTTCCCTACCTCTATTTATATGGGTGAAATAAGGTAGTTCGAAGGTTAGAGAAGTTATAGCAGTTAAGGAAATCCAATTATATGACATAACTAATCTCTACTTAACGCGTGTTTTAAAGTTTAAAATGTTAAGATACACATGCGCGGGTCTGTAGTAGAGCAACCCGCGAGTGATGCGCGACTATATAGAAGAGCAACCTGCACATACAAGGATGCGCAACTTTCTACAAGGGAGACTCGCGATTGATGCGTGAGTTGTCAATATATAGAGTCACGCATACATCCTAACATGGCTAAAATGGAAAAGTAACTGGCAAGGTAAAGGCAGAAATGTATTCCATAATAAGCACAGCTATAGTATTCTAGGCAAACCTCAATCCATAAGTGTCCTTTTGTGTGCCAACATAAGGAAAGTTGACACTCGGACGGAGAGTTGCCATTCTGGTGTATAACAGACTCCTCTGCAACCAAAGGATTCTGAGTTTCACTGCTGCAAAGGCTTCTGTAAACAATCCACCAGCATAACTTTGCTCCAAAAGTGTAAGTATCAACACCCTCCCCAAGGCCTGTATTTATATGGGTGAAATAAGGCAGTTCTCGAAGGTTGGGGAAGTTGTATTAGTTAAGGAAATTAAGTTAAAATGATTAAATAATCTCCCATTAGCGCATGTTTTATGTTTTCATGTTAAGATACACATTCGCGGGTATGTAGTAGAGCAACCCACGAATGATTCGCGACTAAGCATAAGGGAAACCCACGAATACAAGGATTCACGACTTGCATCAACCGGGACTCGTGAATGACTCACGAGTTGTATACAAGAATAGTCGTGAATACATCTCAATATGGTAAAATAGCAAAGTAACCAGCTGGGTATATAGGGAATGTACTTCATCATAAGCCAAGCTATAGTGTTTTGGGCAGACCTCTATCCATAAGTGTCCTTTTGTGTGCCAACATGAGGGATGTCGGCACTCGGATGGAGAGGTGCCATTCAAGTGTATAACAATGGGTGGTGTCGTTACTGAAGAGCAGGCTATTAGTTGAGCTCAGTACCTAGACTTGGTTTATTCCTAGTCTGGAACTCTTTATGACCTGATTCCTCAATCTCCTCACCCTACCATCGATCCTGCCAAGCCACTGGTAGAAGTACCTGTTGATGGGATTATTGGTTCAATCTAGCCCCCATCAGTAGCGAAAACCACCAAGCAACCCCAGACTACCACCCCTACTCCTTCAACTACTAAGGTTTCCACCGAGGTCAGTTCTATTCAAAGTACTCAAACCTCAGGAAATAATAAAAAGAAGGGTAAAAATAGAAATAAAAAACCAAGAAACCAACAGGAGAATCCAAGACCAACCAACAGTGATAACAATAAAGGGAAAAGAAAGGGAAAATAGTCTTATCTGCTATGTAGAGGTGACCATTTCTCAAAGGAGTGTCCTCGTCAAGACGAAATCTCCCAATTTCTGAAATCAAATCCCACACTCGCAGTACTCACGGATCCTTTTCCCTCTCAGCAACAACTAATAGACCACATGTCTAATCAGGGTAACTCTACTTTGTCAGAGGAAATTTGTATGATGTCCTCGTATACCATTAATATACAAACTTGAAGTTAGAATTATGATAAACCCATAGATAAAAAAGAAGATTATTCTTCTTCGGGGAAAGCTCCCTCTACTAGTTCTCCTGAATCCTCATCTACTATCCCCCTATCTATCAAGAAGCCTACTCTCGACATGATTTTGTGTCCATCCAAGAGTAGTATTCGGAAGGCTGTCTTTAATCCCAATGCCCGAGCTGCTCAATTTTATAATGTAGTTGAATATCTTGCTCAGGCACCTTGTGCAATTTCTACCTTAGGGGTACTCCAAATTTTCCCTACACAGCGCAAAAACTTGTTGACAGCATTAGGATCTTTAGACCCGGATAATACTAACTTGATTCATTTCAATGTTGAAAACTATAAGTCTAGGTTACCTCATAAACTTGATTTTTAGATCATTACAAAAGTAGTGGGAAATAAAGTTTTTCGAACGGTACTAGATGAAGGAGCTTCAACCTCAGTTTTGTCTCTGTCTTGTTGTAAGGCCCTCGACTCTCCTGAGCTTGTAACGTCACCTATGACCCTCAAGGCCTTTGATGGATGGGGTTTCCAACCCCATGGTCTCATATCAGCCCTAGCATTTGAGCTGGGGGGAAAAAACATTTCCATTCAAGTACAAGTGGTAGATGCCCCCTTAGATTACAACCTCCTTCTAGGAAGAAATTGGTTCTATGCCATGACTGTTGTCACCTCAACAGTATTTTGAATATTCCAATTTCTGCATCTAGGGAGAATTGTTACCATCAACTAGCTTGATTTCTATATGCCAGATGTTACTACCTCCATGGCTAATAACATCCCCATGTTATGCTAGTCCCCTCCTCCTTACCAATCGATTGGGGTAGGCATGTTGAAGGACTCATCCCTTATGGGGATTTTTCCATCCACTCCTCCTAGCATGGATACCATGACAGTCCATATGATCGCCTTATTTGATTATGAGCCTAAGGGTAAACAAGTTGTTGAGTCCACCTCATTGAGTCCAGACAAGGCAATGTATGACACCATTCAAACCTTTTCAGATTATCACACTGATGACCTCCATCTAGTGGCTTCAGATCCTTACCATTTACCGTACTGGTTAGATCCTTCTCTTCCAATTATAGATTATCTCTATGAGACTTTTCCTTCCGATGAGTCCATTATAGAGATCATGAATATGGATGAGTCCATTTGGGAGGATCCTCATCATAGATCCATGTTCCTCCCCAGCACCAGTTCGGTTAGCCATGATTATGCATCCTTGTTTCCTACTGATATTGTCAATGTACCCCAAAGTCCCATATTGTTGCAAGATACAAATTCTGAAGGAAACCTTTGAAACATTACTCAAACGAGTCCGATTGGCATATCAGCCAATACTAATACTATCGAGCATGTTCATGTTGGGTAGAACTACTCAGCAGATGAATCTGAAGCATACAAAGCACTTTTCAAAGAATTCCGTGATATTTTTTCCTAGTCCTATGAAGAGAGGTTGGGGATTGACCCATCCATTGTGGTCCATGAGATTAAAACCTATCCCATGGCTAAACCTGTTAGGCAAAAAATAAGGCAAGTCCATCCTAGAAAAGTCGCAGCTATTAAAGTGGAAATTGAGAAACTTCTCAAAGATGGGTTTATTTATCCTGTACCCCTGACGGAATGGGTATCGAACATTGTCCCTGTCAATAAAAAGAAGGACACCATTAGAGTCTTTATCGACTTTAGGGATTTGAATAAAGCTTGTCCCAAGGACAACTTTCCTACTCCGCATATCAATTAGATTATCGACAACTATGCTGGAAGTGTCATCTTTTCATTTATGGATGACTTCTCTAGCTATAATCAGATTGATATATTACCCTTCAATCAGCATAAGATGGCATTCATTTTCCCATGGGGAACCTTTGCATATAAGAAGTTACCTTTTGTCTTGAAAAATGCTGGAGCCACGTTCCAATGTGCAATGTCCTATGTGTTTCACGATATTAAACATATTGTTGAACTGTACCTTGATGGCCTCCCTGCTCATTCACAGCGATGGGAGGACCATCCTGGTCATCTTAGAGAGATATTCCTGAGATGTCGTCATTATAATATACGGCTCAATCCGCATAAATGTATTTTTTGCATTGATACGGGACGTCTGCTAGGTTTTGTGGTATCCAAAGATGGCATCTGGATTGATCCTTTGAAAATTGCCGCCATTTTAGCTCTACTAGCCCCAAATAATCTCCTTGAACTCCAAAGTTTGCAAGGGAAGGAAAAATTTCTCTGTCGTTTCGTGTGCAATTTCGCCAAGAAAATGCACTATTATATGCATCTCCTCAAGAAGAACACCCTGTTTTTCTGGGATGACCAGGCCCAACGTACCTTTGATAATCTTAAGCACGCTCTGACTCATTCACCCGTGATACACCCCCTGGATTATTCAAAGGACTTTCTTATGTATATTGCTACCTCTGCTACTACCATCGCTATGGTTTTAGTGCAGGAAAATATCCATGGTTAGGAGCACATGATTTATTATGCCAGTAAGAATCTTATGGATTCCAAAACTCATTATTCATGTGTGGAAAATTTAGCATTGGCCACAATCATTGTTGAACAAAATTTTTGTCACTACATTCTGCTCCACACTATCACTGTATTGGCAGACCAGAACCCTATGTATTACATCCTGACTCATCAGGTGCTTGGGGAAAAGAACTCCCGATGGATAGTCATACTACAGGAGTTTGATCTGGAATTTTCCAAATCCACATCAAAGAAATCCTTGGTATTTGACAAGCTCATGTGTGATCTTCCCTATGCTTCGACGGAATCTAAGCCTAGTGATTCATTTCCAGATGAATTCCTATTCTTGATTAGCACTACCGACCCTTGGTATGGATATTTGCTTATTTATCTCCAAACACAATGATTTCAGCTGCATTTATCCCATGACGATCACCGTTGTATCCATCACCACACGAAATACTACCTCATCCTGAATGATACCTTGTGTAGATGTGGGATTTATTCTATTCTCTGGCGATGCCTCACCCATGAGGAGGATGAACATGTGTTGAATGATTGCCACTCTGGAGCATGTGGCGGTCATTTATCTGGGATGGCTACAGCCCATAAAATCCTCCATGCTAGCTATTTCTAGCCTTCTGTCTTCCAATACTATCATGAGGCTATTAATAAATTCCCACCTTGTCAACATTTTTTTCCTAAAAAGTGCACCCATCCTACTCCGCTACACCCCCTCATTACCATTGGCCCATTCTCCAAATGGGGCATTGACTTCATGCATTGTAAGCCTACCTCATCCGGAGGGCATGGTTACATCATCGTAGCTATTGACTATTTCACAAAATGGGCTGAGGCCATGCCTACATATGCGAAAGATGGTAAGAATACCCCTCTCTTCCTGTTCAATCATATCATAGATAGATTTGGAGACCCGCAGTCCATCGTTACTGATCATGGATCCCATTTCCGTAATAAAATGATGGAGGAACTAAGTGGCAAGCTAGGTTTTCGCCATGTAAACTCTACGCCATATTATCCACAAGCTTTGGTCAGGTAGAGGCCATTAACAAAGTTTTTAAAACTATGCTTAGTCGGATGGTTGGAGATCATAAATCCAATTGGCACCACATTCTTTTCTCTGCTTCTTGGGCTTATCAGACTTCTGTGAAAATAGCCACTAGTTTCACGCCATTCCAGCTTGTCTATGGACTCAAAGCTGTCTTACCGATTCAATGTTAGATCCATCCTTACAACTTGCTGTCGAACTTCTCCCAGACACTTCTGTAGAGGAAGAAATATTTTTGTACTTGAATAATTTTGATGAGACTCGGAGAGATGCTACCTTGGATAATGAGGCACATAAGAAATGCGTCAAGGCACAGTATGATAAATCTGTACAACCTCGTGTCATTAATGAGGGTGACCTAGTTTTGACTTATGATCAAAGATATAATAAACTAGGAAAGGGTAAGTTCGAGTCCATGTGGTATGGACCTTTTGTCATTTCTAAGGTATTATGGACGATCTCGTTGATTATGATGGAATCCCTTTGGGACAACCTCACAATGGGTTATACCTGAAAATGTACTATGCCTACGTATTTCTTAGATAGTATCTTGTATATATGTATATTGCTTGGATTTCAGTGTGCTTTTAGTATTTTCAAGATGGTTTTGAGTTTAGTGTTCGCATCTGTTTATACCATGTTTTGGTCATGTAGATGGCTTTCTATGGCTTCGCTGATGGTGCTTGCTGCCACAACTTGAATCTCGCCTCAGCTGCTTGCGTCCTCTATTCCCCAGCTGAAGATTTGGTTAGTTTAGGAGCGGTTTGTATAGGTCCCGCTACTAATAACATCGCCAAGTATGGAGCAGTCATCGGTCTCTTGACTGAAGCTGCCTCCTAGGATGTTCACAATTTGGTAGTCTTGATGGACTCGCAACTCGTGGTTTGCCATTTAAACCATGTTTACACAATTAGAAACACGGTGCTTCTCTGCCTCTTCCGGAGAGTACGTTTGCTGGAAAGATCATTTGAAACCATCACTTATAAGCATATCCCTAGATAAGATATTGTAGTTGCTGACTCATTAGCTAATTACATCCTAGATTGGCATATTGCCCATTCATGACATTGAAATCAAACATGGTCCATTGTAAATAAACATGTAAAGACACATAAAAATCATATAATATATATTTACCATTTGAGACTTATAAATACAGGGTAAAAGTCTGTATGTATATATACGAAAATTTTTACAAAAAATAGGTCCCAAGACCTCATCTGAAGCACATAGGATTTCAGGAAAAATCACTATACAAAATCCTGAAGCTGTCAACTTTTAGTATATATCTCATACACTAGTGATGCTCGTGGTAGCACATCACTTCCCGAGCTACTCTACGCAACAGCCTACTGAATTGACTCAGTACTCCCACTATAGATCTCTGATACCTCATCAGGAGGTCATCAATGGAAGCATCTGGGATATCTAAGGTCAACCTCTCATTAGAGGAAATTTCAACTAAAAATGGGCCTCCTAAAAAAAATTAATAAAATAATAGTTAAAATAATAAAATAATATTTATTAATTTTGGAGGAAGAAAAGAAAAAACTACTCTTTATTTATATTTTCGACATATCTCCCCGTGTTTTTACTCAAATTTCAATTAGGAGAGCTCGTTGGATGTGAAATTAAATTTTGCATCCAACGAGTACCCACTCGGCATACTTTTGATGGACCCCGCTACCCCAAAAACAAGAAATACCTAAAAAAAATGTGATGATGACATCATCATCACATTTTTTTTCAGGTATTTCTTTTTTTGGGGGTAGCAGGGTCCATCAAAAGTATGTCGAGTGGGTACTCGTTGGATAAAAAATTTAATTCCACATCCAACAAGCTCTCCCGATTGAAATTTGAGTAAAAACACGGGGAGATATGTCAAAAATTCAAGCAAAAAAAGTAGGTTTTTTTAATGATACCTATCCCCAAATTTATATTAAAAAGGTGTTTAAGACCTATACGATATTTCAAATTTAAAGCAATTTCATTGGATAACACATGATGACATGGAATTTGAGTTAAAGTTAAAAGGCGCATTTTGAGTTGAAATTTCCTCTAATGCCAGGGTTTCCTCTAACTCCCCGATGATATCATCGCCCTATGGTACAAAGCGGGCTCCACCTTGCCTATTCGGTGGAGATGCTCCTCCAAGTCGTGCTGCTCCAACATCTGCATGAGAATATGCAGGTCTCGTCACTTAACATAAAAAGTGTAAAACATTTAAAAACATAAAAAAAACATTTTATCCATTTTAGGGTTTCTTGCTTCTTACCGATGTCACCCCACTGTCTGCCAGGTGGGAGTGGTAGGTTAGGATCTCCGGTGAAGTTTGTACATGTGTAAGCATAATCCTCAACCATGAGGATCTGATCTTGGATCCATCTAAAGAATGGGTCACCGAACTTCACTTTCCCTCTACCTTCTCCTCTACGAGCCATGATCTGGACCCACCTCAACATACGGGGGTCCCGTGCTCTCAGACTTCTGAATACCACCTGAGGTCTCATCTGTGGAACCCGCTCAAAGAAGAAGCAGGCTAAAATGGAGCCAAATCCAAACTTCTTTAGCTCTCTTTGTCGACACTTAGTCAACTGATCTTTAAATATCGGAAGCATGGATTCTGCCCAGTTTAATACCATGGGTGCCATGGCCTTTATGGAATATAACATGTGTGCCCTAGAAGCCTGGTGCACACCCTGACTCCCGACCACCCTCTACATAGTAAATAGGATGGTTAGTAGGGGCCCATCCATCACTGCTCTGATGGGGATTTTCTTCCCTGATGTGCTCGTCCATGGAGCATAGTGACGATCTATCATCTCTCGAGTGGTAACATCCCCTCCATGAAAACCTGTCAGTGAGATGGGGGCACCCCATCTTGAGAGACTAGTCAAGAAGTAGATATCCTCTACTTCCAATGTCAAAATATGGGCCCCCACCTTGATGTACTATTGCTTCGGATTCCACATCCACAGTATGTGCTCTAATAACTGTTTGTGTGACACCATGCTTGGGATCTGAAAGAATTTCAGGAGCCCACAATCTTGTAATGTGGCAATACAACCCACATTCCTTTCAGCAAAAACATCATCATTGTCATGTTTTCTTTCTTTCCATAATCCCAAGTTTGAGCAACAAAAAGATGCCAAAAACAATCATAGCACCCATTAGAATCATCTCTAATCATCTAAAATCAAAAGAATGACTTATTATTGCTTGTGCTATTAGTTTGAAATATCCACGGCTGGCACCGCCTATGCACCGTTGGAGACAGGCAATGGCACCGCCTGTCATCTATGTTTTAGGTGCGGTTCTTGAAAGGTATCGCATATCCCATAAGAGGTATGCGTGGTACCCATTTTCAAGGTTTTAGGGCTTGCCCTACAAGCCCAAAACCCCACCAAAACTTGAAATGAATGCTATGAAAGCAAATACTAAGGTTTTAGCTGCTACCTGTAACTGACGGTGCTCAAATCTAATGATGGGAACTCCCGGTATCAGCTGCTGAAGATTTGGCTAAGAAGGTGCTCCAAATTCTCTCCACTATGAGTAAATAGTAAAATGATTTGATTTTTTACTATTTACATGACTTATATAGGCATTTTTGGGTCTGATATACTATAGTTTTGATGTAAAATTATTTGTTACTCTAGATTTATCAACCTTAATCCCTTAATGCTAGTTATGAACGCATTTAACACTTGTTTCTATGTCAATTACAGGATAAGAGAACTATAGTAAGAAGCTTTGGAAGTTTTTTTATTACTTTTTCACACCTCCATAAAATGGAAAAGGTCGATGAGCGTTTGTTATGAAACTTTGGTCACACTCATTAAACCTAGTATCAAAGGTCCGAGTCCATTTCAGATTCTTTCCAGGCTCATAAAAATCGACATTGTGTAAAGAGATGTCATGGAGTCTTCTTTTCACCTCTTTTTCAGGCTCCTTAAACACGAAAAGATCATTGAGTCTGTTTCAGATTCTTTTGAGGCTCGTAAAAATTCACATTGTGTAAAGAAACCTCATGGAGTTCTCTTTAAACTCTTTTTAGGCTCCCTAAACATGAAAAAGATTGTCGAGCGATATTGTCTTCTTCACGCTCGTTAAAGTATTTGAAGAGTCATCAGTCCAATGGTAGGTTATCTCTTTCGGTTCGGATAGGACTATTTACAAAAAAGGAACACTGTAGCCAATCATGATTGGAAGAGTTCTCTAAGGTATAATTTTACACTTCTTCGGGCCTTGGAGACTAAATCATATGAAAAAGGACCCCTTTGAAGTCTTCTTCCGTAATCGTTCAGACTCTCTAAACATGAATGATATCAAGTTTTCTTTCATTGGACTCGTTAAATTAAACATTGAGAGACCCATTTTGGGAACAAACCCGTCCTCTATCAGGTTCATAAAACATGAGTCTAGACTTGTCTTCTGACAAGCTATACTGAGTGTTTGTTACCCTCTTTGAACTTGTAAAATCGAAAAGAGGCACTCATTGATCATGATGGGGGAAATGGGAAGGGAATCATTTTTGCAAATAATTGGCAGTAGTTTGTCGTTACCTTTGAACATGGCACTTGTCTGCACATCATGTCAGTTAATTGGGTATTTAGCTGATCTCCATGACGATCCACTTTCATGATTCATGCCACTCCTTTGAGTCTTTCAAAAGAATGCATTTTTCACTATCGCATTGTGTGTTTGTCCCATCCAGTCATGCTGCCAAGTCTTTTGTCATGTTGCCTAATGTTCAAAGGGGATTTGAAGAAGTTTACCTCTGCAGTCAACACAGTCTTCATGTCAGTGCTTTTGAGTCAGTCCTATGGTTACTACATTCACATCATTCCAGAACTATGTTTCGAGTTTTGTGTCATTGATGTGGGACTCATCATGGCCCTCCTTCGACATGACTATTTCCATCGACATCACCTCATTATCTGGGAAATAGTCTTAAAACAAAAACTTAGTACCCTAAGATATGTATGCCTTAATGATAGATTCTCTTGCTCTTGACATAGGTTCACATAATTGACCTTTGATCGATAGAATCGACTGGGTGTTCGACATCAGGACATCTATTCACACTAAGTAGATTGTACTAGGGTACCTTGGGAATCATTGACATTAATGGTGATCTCCCTCGCACTTGTTAATGGTTCACATCATTGACCGGTAATCAAGTGGTTTCTACCATGTTCGACTTCAGATCATTGTAATCGCATGGATGGAATCATACTTTGTGGAAGAGGAGATGAAGACAATGGGTAGTTGGTTAAAGCACTCATTGCTTTTCCCCCAGGCTGCGATGGGGTTTTGTATATCTAGCATGGATCCACATTTGTATGGTCATGGCTATGCTCAAATTTGCATCTGTATGACATAGATATACATTGTATGTTTGGTAACTATGTCCAAGTTTGAGTCCTCTATCACATGGATCTACACTGTATTCTACTAGTCATGCTTGTTTATTCCTTCCATGGATCTTCCTTGTATTGGTATGCATCCATGAGTTTGTTACTTATGTCTACGAGTCAAAAATATTGATGTACTACAGATGCCTACTTGACTACATGCTCTAATTGAGCCAACATTTTCACCTCGTAGCAACGACTTGTTCTCTCAAAGCTCTCGTTTATCGTATCCCTCTGAGACTCATGCTTTGGGGTGCATCCTGTTATACCAAAATCCTATCATCATCATGTGATAAGACCTTTGACATACCTAATTTCCCTTAATCCCAGCACTTGGAGTGGAAACCCATGTTGATTGTCAATCTTTCATAAAAAAAACTCAACACCGCGCTTTCACCTTTATCCATGAGCGGTACCTTGCTCACACCACCTATGCCTTGTTATCCATAAGTGGTGCCACCACTTATATCACTTGGTCCATAAGAATTTATTACCTTAACCGCTCTGTCATAGAAGGAGAAAAGCGGTACCCTGGGTAAAATGAGAAAAAATAGAGGTTTCTCGAGGCTTCTAGATCACAAGCCTCATGTCCTCTTTTATCCCTAACATTGTGGGTCAGTTGAGTTCAAGATCCCCCATCATAGGATCTTAGAGGCCACCTCATCCACAAATCTCTCAACCATTCCTATCCATTGAGCCTGATAAATACAAGCTCATATCCATGGTTGAGGGGAGGAACCATTGAGGTATTGTTATGCTGTTGGATTGACCACTTGGCCCAAGCCATTGGAGAGCATAGAGAACAAAGTTGGAGCTTATGGGGATGAAAGTGTTTGGTTTCATGGAGATGCATGCCAACATTAAGGCTTAATTGGTTGTAAACTTATCCATTTTAATCTTAATGCAAAGTTGATTTCCATCTCACTTTACTGTTGTTGTTTGATTTCACATGTAAATGTTGTTGGATTCCTTAGTCACTGACATGGATTAATAGATTATGTTCTGGTATCTTTGATGTGTTTGTGTGTTTAATATGATTGTAGGTACACAGGTTTACTATCAAAACAGGGATTCCAGGTATCTACGATATCTAGGGAGGGTCTCCATCCTTTGTCATTCATTTGTTCTGGATCTGAACCATTTAGACTAGAGGAACAGCTTCTGTCCACAGAAGGTGAAATATTCCTGCTAACATTGTAACCATGCTCTGATAACATTATGTAACACCCTCAAAATCGTAACTAAAAAAAAATATAGGCATTTTTTCTCGTCAATTACTAGCATATTACTTGTATTTTAATTCTGTAAATGATTAATATTTTATCTTCTTGTTACACCTAGTTCAGAGGTGGAATAAATTTCCATTTCCTCTCAAAACATATGGGAATTCCCTTACAGTTCATGTTTACAATTCCTTTGTTTTAATACATTAGTGTTTTATGGCTTGATAGCCCTAAGTATTGGGAAGATTATAACCTAGTCTTCTTTCCCATTATCGTTGTAATTAGGTGTTGTTTATAAAACTCCTAAGCGCCTAGAATGAAAAAGCATAAGGACTTGAGTCCTACGGGAAAAGGTGTAAGGGTATTGGTTTTGACTGTGAGGCATACAGGTTAGAGACCATGAACTTAAGGTATGTGTTTGAAGGATTTAGGCCTTACCATAGCCTAATATTATGGCATGGGTTGACCCTCCCCCTGAGCACACGGCTTTGGGAATGTAATATAATATGGGTTCCAATTTTAAACTAATATATGATTTGGTTTTTGATGCAATGATTTGTTTGTATGGTTATTTTTATATACTCCATTGCTCATACATTATGGTTTATTGTTGCTAGTTTAATATATAGTATGGTTATACTTAAGCCAAGGTTCCCATGATACATTATGTCATTTGGCACTTTTGAACATGTGATGAATATGATTGTCATTGATGACAACACTAATGAAAAAGATTAATAATGATGACTTGGATACCACATGGCATGGCTTGATGACATAGACAAAGATGGGAAAGAAAATGTGACATGAAGAAGAGAAAGCAATACACTGGATGGATTGAATATAGGGTTGGACATGATGAAAATCCTAAACATAAAGGAAAAAGTTAGAAAACCAATGAAGAAAAAAGTATTGACATAGAAGACAATGGAATGAAGGACATGTATTGATGACTATTGGCGAACACCCACCAACAAAGCTTCATCGATAGGGGTTCTCACTCTGTCGATGCTCGACCAGCACGATCTCCTTGAGCACTATCCCAGAAAGGTTTTACCTTGCCTAGAAACATCCACAGAGTGGATGAAGTCTCACCTGAGATGTTCAAGGGAGATCTATCGAAAATGAGTTTCCGATAGTGAGGATGGACGATATGGGGATCCGATGGGAAAACATCATTACTAAGAGATCCAGGACTATGCAATAGACACTAACTAATTTCCATGACTACAAAGTGCATCATATATTTATCAATGTAGCAGCATATAAACTATCCAACCTCACAATGCAATCAACAATATTACAGACTTAAAACATATCGCATCAACATCAGTATAATAGGAATAAAGTAAACCACAATGACATCCTAACAAGTCACAGCATCATACCAGATCTAGATCATCACAGCATCATAACAAGATAGATTGCAAAAGACAAAACAATAAAACAAAAGACGATATTTATGCATCACCTATCACATATATTAGCTCTGCACAAAAGATCCAAAACCAGATAATTCTTCTCCAAAACCAGAGGTTAAATACATAAAAAACGCAACCCAGATAGGTCGCAGATACAACAGGAAATTCTCTAAGATTCAGATTGCACTAGATCTCATGCGATACTCATAGAATCAAGATATCTCAATTTTTTATTCTCACTCCCACAACTCTCCTTTTAATTGCAAAACTAGATCTATAAATAGGCATGCACCATTACATTGAAGGCCCACTTCTAACTAACTTATAATTGCTAATGACCTATTGCAAAAAACTTGGTCAAATAATATATAAAATATTCAAAACAATTATTTCGTCACCCATCGCGCTGATCTGGTCTTGTGTGGTACCGTGTGAGCTTACGCAACTACTGTGATGTTGCACAACTCACTTACTAAACCCCTGCCAACAGGCCCCAAACACAGTCTTGTGGATTGTCCTTGAGCCACTTCAGGTCGATAGGGTATGTTCCAACATCCGTGCCTTAAAATATTTGAATTTTTGTGTGATCTCATGTTGGAGTAGGGTCCCGCAGCTACAGGAGAAGCTGCCATTTTGGCAGATAGAAATTTTTGGTGAAGATATAAGAGATAAGGTAAAGAAACAACGTCGTAGCATGTTTCTAGCTGCAGATCAAAGCCGAAAACTGTGACTATCGGGACAGAGAAGTCAAAGAAGATGACAATACCTCAATGGCTGAGAAGAGAGAGCTCACCCACTACATTCAAGGTAGTGATGGAAGACAGGAGGGATCAGCTACCCTCATAAATGAAAAATGGCAACGAGGCCAAGGTATTGAAGATGAAGGACAGAGAAGGGAAGCGGCGCCCAGTACCCATGGTCAGCGCTGGGAAGCATGGAAGCCTGCAGAGAGCAGTGGTGTGACGGAAAGCGGTAGTTCAAGTACAGATAGACCGACTGTCATAGTTAGGGTTTTTGGGTTACTATTGGGACAGGCCCACAGTGTTGCAATGGCGAGACCTTCGGGCTGCCTATAAAGGGATGTATTTTGTATTGTAAAAGGTTAGCTAGTCGAATAACCTTTAGCTATTCAAATAGCTAGTTATTCTATTAGCTCACAGTATTTTGTATTGTAATAGAGTCGAGCTCTGGTTCTGTATTCATTCTATAGTATCTTACTGTAACCAGCAGCTGGCTCATAGAAGCATGTATGTAACAATCTGTAGGGATTGACAGAGAGAGGGAGAGAGAGAGAGAGAGAGAGAGAGAGAGAGAGAGAGAGAGAGAGAGAAAGAGAGAGAGAGAGAGAGAGAGAGAGAGAGAGAGAGAGAGAGAGAGAGAATATTGTAAGAAGGATATATAGAGAAAGAGAAGAGATCTAGGAGACAAGGGCTCCCGACAGTGAGTGCGGAGTTACCCAGAAGATCTCTAGCTGCACAACAGGTTGCAGCAAAAATGTGTACTCTCTTAAGATATAATAAACACATTTTTGTGGATGTAGATTCTACCCTGGAAGTGAACCACGTAAAACCAGTGTGTTATGTGATTATTTCATGTCATTGTGCTTTACTTAGTTGATATCTGTTATCTGTTACATGAATGTTGTATATCAGTTAGTAAATGTCTATATGTCCTCATTCAGTTACAGCATTGTTGGAGGTTAAAGGTGGATTTACATGTATCAAGCATCTGCACATGAGTTTATCCATGCTTGTTTCACACAGTAAGAACTCATTCTGTTAAAGTGTTTCCAGTATACTTATTCGAACAGTAAGTATAGTTGAGGTAGAGTGTGTTTAACTATGGAAGTTCATGTCAGAGTGTTTAATATCTTGTTGAAAGTTATCCAAGTCATTCCACCCAGTGCAATAGCCTTTGGACTGTGAGGGTCGCAGTGAGCCGTACTATAGTAGATATCGCGTTGACAGTAGGTGATATCACACCGTCAGAGGAGATGCGGTGTGAGAGAGCGCAGATCATGGGTTAAGAGGAAGAGAGAGTTGTGCATCGCCAGAGTCACTGCGATGTGATAGGAGTCCTTCCCTTGTCAGAACCCGCGAGGAAGAGATACTGCGTGTCGCGGAGAGAGACCTCGCTAGCTAAGAAGAGCTGCGAGACCCCAGGATGCTACACAACCTGGTAGAAGTCACTTGATTCTTTGGCCAACCCATTAGAATCACTTTGGGTGAGACTTCAGGCCACTCCATGGTCTATCGCTGAAAGGGCCAGTGAGCTAGGGGTGTTGTTGGTACATTACAGTAAACCCGGGTCTGCCCATATAACCAACAAATGGTTTCGTTGCCGGTTTTGAACAAAATGAGCACTGATGTTCTATTGGCATCCTACTAAAGACGAACTCAACTAGTGAGTTGGGTCTAAGGAGAAAGAAGTTTTCAAACAAGAGAACAAGATTCCTAGACTAAGTACAGAGGACTGGTTACAAAAACATATCTTTACAGACCTACATACGATATTTTTTGGGACCTATGGAAATGAGCTGTACGACTGGTTATCAAAGTTGACTGATCAGAGCATATTCAGAAAGAAAAGAAACATTTTCTGGACACTGGAGCTAATTCAGACCGTGAAGAGCCTTGATAATCCCATTACGAGGACAATAGACTTATGGCTTGCGAGTGTGCTAGAAGGCTTCGTCACAGAGTTTGCAGTTGAACAGAGAAAAAGCTTCAGCGAGGCTGAGCGATACTTCTTCAAAGGATATCACGATAAGTACCTAAAATCTTTAAACTTGTCCATTAAGATGTTATTACATGAAAAAGGAGTAATGGATATAGTTTCAGACCAATAAGTTAAGAAAGTGTGATGTCACAAGAGTTTGAGAGTGATTTTGATGACATTGGATGTACACATAGTGGAAATAAATATAAAGTAGATTTCAGATCTCCCATATTTGAAGACAGTTCAGATAATACTAGACAATAGAGTCATAGTAACACAGACAGAACAGAAGGGGGTATCCCTTACCACCCTTATACCCCACAGAAACAGACCGGGACTCAAAAAAATCCCGTAGAAACTCCATCTAGTAGCTCGCAGATAGTACATACTACCGCTACATCACCTCCACCTACACCGCCGAGTGGTAGTAACACAGCAAACCAACATCCACCACGCAGAAATAGAATGGGGGATGATATGAAGTTACCTACCTTTAAGGGTACAGGGGAAGAAGACCCAGAGCAGCATTGGTTTCTATGTGAAGCCATGTGGACCATTAAAGGACTCCAAGATGATAATATTAAACTTGTACAGTTGGTCACCACACTTAGGGAATGAGCCTTAACATGGTATATGAAGTATACCTCAGCGATACCCAGAACACTTATACAGGTCAAGACCGCCATGATCAAAGAGTTTAAGAAACCTAAGTCTGAGTCGTGGTGTATCACAGAGCTCAAAGACATTAAACAGTTACCTACAAAGTTAGTATGGGACTTTGATCAGAAATTAAAAGCCCTCATAGACCAAGTCAGCTTTGAGTTTGCGTCGGAGCAGCATAAGGAATGGTTTATTGTAGCGCTGCTCCCTCACATCAGACTGCCATTAATGCAGCAGAAACTCTAGATGCAGGATGCCGCGTTGGAGATGGCGATGAAACTATAGGCTTCACCTCTAGCTAAAACCAGCACAGGTATGACAAACCTGCAAAACCAGTTAGCAAATCTCACATTACAGATGCATGAGATTATAAAAGGAAAAGAGATTGCACAAGACATATGGTGTATCAAGTGTAAAGCACAAGGCCATGCTAAATATAACTGTCCAGTATTTGTTGAATACTTAGCAAGTGGGGCTCCTAACCCCTTAGCACAGACTCAAGGGCCATGGTGTGAACTATGCAGAACAAGAGGACATCCACCTCAGCAATGCCCTATACTTCAGAAGTATGTACAGACACCTAAGAACTTATACTGTACCTTCTATAAGTTAGTAGGACATGATGACCATACCTGTAGAGCCTATGATCTCATGTTAGACAGAAAACATGACTTGTATAGAGTCCAATCGGAGACACAGGGTCCAGCAGCAGGACCACAGCATGATCTGGCTCATGTTGGTCGTGGAGGAGGATTCAGAGGACGAGGCCATGGAGGAGGCTTTGGCCGTGGTGAAGGCTTTGGCCATGGCCATGGACTAGTCACTTGTTACAACTATGGAGTTGTAGGACATTATGCTAGGGACTGTCAGAGCCCCACTACGACATGTAATTATTGCAAATCTTACGATCATGCTATAGAAGAATGTCCTACCTTGATAGCTAATATCAGAGAACCTAAGCCAGCAGTACATCAGAACATCTAGCTTATTGTTGCTGAGTAGAAAGAGCCAGAACCAAGAGTCAACATTGTGACTTGCAGCGGTGCTTCCACTAGTGGCACACCGCAGGATAGTGAAAAGAAGACAGGACCAGAGTGGGTGTGCAAAGCTACTAATAAATCAACACCACTCGACCTGCAGAAGAATAAAGAAACATTTCATGAAGCTAAGACTTTCTTTGATGACCCTATGCAATCAAGATCATAGGTACTACCGTCTAGGGGTGTACCACAGCAAACACCTTGTGGCCTTAGTCCATTGGAGACATCGCAGGCTACCACATCAGGAAGATGCGATGAGGATGAGTCGACAGGAAGCATACAATCCTTCCTGCGGAGTTGCTTGAAACTCGTACAAAATGAGAAAGCTATTATAGAGCTTCAACACATCATAGATCAGTGCCTGCCATCTTCTTCCGCGAGTAGTGCGCAGCGTGCTATTCATAGTATTATGGGCCATACAAGAACATGAAAAGAGATGCGACTCACAGCACAAGCTGGAGAATTTGAAATGGATGAGGTGATCCTAGATCTGGGATCAGAGGTAAATGTTCTGACTAAGCAGACACGGGAATAGATGGGTGGCCCTAAGTTAGTTAGATCACCTATCCATTTGATATTAGCTAATAAACAGAGGGTATTGCCATTGGGTCGACTACAATAGGTGCCAGTTGACATTGGCGGATTTCGCAGCTTTGTAGACTTTGAAGTTATAGAAATCATTGGCGATAGTAGACCATATCTAGCAATACTAGGCATTGATTGGGTGATCAGTAACATGGCCATTATCAACCTAAAGAGAAGACAAATGACCTTTGAGGATGCGCAGATCCGGGTCATCGCACCGTCGGATCCTCTTTAGGGTCCTAGATACATTGAACCTATCCAAGCAGAGGAAGAGGCACGTAACATGGAGAGTCTCTATCAGATGACTACGAACTAGAGTGACTACATCAAGCCAACCACAGAAGGGAACATTAGTTGGCAATGTGACAGCTCATGCACATCGGATTCGGATATTGGTCTAGAAAACTGGTAGAACAGACTTTACGAAGTCTCGGCGCGCAGATGTGTGTTTATGACTAAGTCACTATGATGGATTGGCGTAGAGACTAATGAGACCCCCTCATTTCATGGTCTAACAAATATCCAGGACTTTCTCCCGCAGTTTGAACAACAAGTTCCTCACAAGCAGAGGATCGCAGCTATGGACCTTGCAGTACGAGCCACACCTGCAAGATGGTGGTATGCACATAAAGAGAATATCGCATCATGGGATGATCTTAAGAGATTGATGGCGATCAGATTCTCTACTGACAGCGAGTATGTCCAGCAGAAATACACAGGAAAAAGTGACCCCAGATCACATATTCAAACTTGTGAACAGAATTGGTCGGACATTCTCGAGGATGAATGGGTTCACCAATTCATTCACACTTTAGATCAAATTCCACATAATTGGTACACTGAGACAGAGTTGCGCAGAGGAACAACCACATGGCCACTTATGATGGACATATTTCTACTCACGTTCGCTTTTGAATCTGAGTGTCCAAGCATTAATCAGGCTTTAGATGTTATAAAGATTAAGATCTTTGAGGACTGTACCCTATCAGTATCAGCTCAACCCGAGTGGGCCATCTAGTTAGAATATGCGCTTGAGTGTTATAAATTTTCATCAGAACCAGAGGATGAGGATGAGGACCCTCGCTAAATCAACATTCCAGACTCAGAAGGGACTCGCAATGTTGATGGACCAAAGCTAGAGACTCCAGTTATCATGGAGCCTATCAAGATTAAGAAGATCAACATTGGCACAGACACAGAACCAAAGTTTGCATCCATTGGAGACTATTGGGACGATGAAATAGTAGGACAGATTACAGACTTGCTACATGACTATCAGGACCTATTCCCCACCAAGTTCACAGAAATGAAGGGAATAGTTGGAGACTTGGGAGTAATGAGGATACCATTGAAAGAGGATGCTAGGATAGTCAATCAGCGCCCATACAGATTAAATCCGTGGTATAAAGAAAAAGTTAAGGACGAGATCGATAATATGCTAGCAGCAGCCATCATTGAGCCCGTAGAAGAGAGCAAATGGGTTAGTCCCATGGTTGTGCAAGAAAAGAAAACCAAAGGAGACATCAGGATCTGTGTCGACTTGCGTAAACTCAACGATGCATCGCTTCATGATCCATTTCCGACACCTTTCACTAATGGAGTGTTAGACAATGTGGGAGGACAGGAGGTCTCCTCCTTCACTGATGGATTTTCAGGTTATCACTAGATCATAATCCATCCAAAAGATCGATCTAAGACCACTTTTGCGACAGAATGGGGCTCATTCCAGTATACGGTAATGCCCTTTGGTCTTAAGAATGCACCAGCTATCTTTTCTAGAGTAGTAGTTGCTGTATTTAAAGAATACATCCATAAATTCTTAGAGGTTTATTTTGATGATTGGATTGTATTTGGATTAATCGACAAGCACATAGGAGATTTAATACTGATGTTAGAGAAATGTAGGCAATACCATATTTCTCTAAACTTGAAAAAATGTATATTCTATGCGCCATTTGGTATTTTGTTGGGTCATATTGTCTGTAGGCAAGGCTTGATGGTAGATCCTGCAAAGATTGCCATCATTGTAAACCTTCCAGCACCCAACTCAGTCAAGCAATTGAGGACAGTACTTGGTCATACTGGGTACTATAGGAAATTTATCAAAGGTTATGCAAATATCACAGCACCTATGGAAAAGCTGTTAAAGAAAGATGTAAAATTCCTATGGAATGAGGAATGCCAAAAAAGTCTAGACACACTTAAAGAGAAGATGGTTACAACACCCATCTTAGTATTCCCAAACTGTACCAAGCCATTTCATGTACATGTGGATGCATCTGGCATCGCACTGGGGATCGTCTTAACCCAGCCAGGAGAAGGAGGTATCGATCACCCTATCGCATACTCAAGCAAAAAACTATCCACCGCAGAAAATAACTACACCACTACGGAAAGAGAAGGATTAGCCATGGTGTATGCTCTACAGAAATTCAGGAAATACCTGCTAGGTGCCTCATTCAATATGTTCACTGACCACTCCGCTTTGAAGTACTTGGTCAATAAGCCAGTGTTAGGGGGACGAATCTTCAGATGGTTACTCCTATTTTAGGAGTATTATTTTGAAATTATTGCCAAACCAAGGAAATTAAATGCCAAACCAGATCATCTGTCAAGGATAGACTCAGGAGAAGAGCCAAGTAACCTAGAGGACAACTTGCCCGATGTGCAATTGTTTTCTATTCAGATCGCAGACGAGTACTATGCTGATATCATTCACTTTCTCACTACAGGATCAGCACCTGTTGAGTTTACTAAGCATCAAAAGAAGCAGTTGGTTGTCAAAGAAGCAGACTTCACCTTGATCGCAGGACAGCTATACAAGTTAGGTCCAGATGAAGTCCTGTGCAGATGCGTCATGCCGTACGAGAAAGAGGCCATTATGAGAGAAGCACATTCTGGTACCGCAGGAGGTCATTTCGCAGGAAAGCCGACTGCACAGAAAATCCTCATCGCAGGATTATGGTGGCCTACTTTGCATAAGGATACTAAGGAATTTTGCAAATGCTGTGATATCTACCAGAGGGTAGGAAAACCTTCGCGGAGAGATGAAATGCCACTGTGACCACAGATTACGCTGCGGGCATTTGACAAGTGGGATATAGACTTTGTGGGTCCTATCAACCCACCAGGAAAATGAACTGGTGCAAGATACATCATCATAGGAATAGAATACCTCACCAGATGGGTGGAGGCTAAAGAAGTAAGGAATTGTGATGCTGCTATAGCTACACAGTTCCTCTTTGAGAACATCATCAGTAGATTTGGATGTCCAGTAATTTTGATGAGCGATCAAGGCACCCATCTCTTGAACCACACTATTGAGGCCTTGACAGAGGAATTCCAGATATAGCACCATAAGAGCACTCCCTACCACCCACAAGCGAATGGTATGGTGGAGGCCTTTAACAAGATTTTAGAAAATGCTCTTACTAAGATCTGCAAGAGCCAAAGAAACAATTGGGACCTTAGGGTTAATGTTGTGTTATGGGCTTATAGAACGACATGCAAGAAACTTATAGGACATACACCTTTCAGCTTGGTGTATGGACAAGAGGTTGTTATGCCTATGGAGTATATTATGCCCAGTCTAAGAATTGCTCAAATCATCGGGATGACAGACACAGATACGACAAATGAAAGGCTAGCACAGTTGCTTGCCTTAGAGGAAGACGGGTTCATCGCAGGATTCCATTAGAAAGTGCAGAAGGCATGAGAGAAATCTTGGCATGACAGGCATGTAAATACCATGATTTTTCAGATAGGAGACCTAGTCCTCCTCTATGATAGTAAGTTTTTGAAGTTTCCAGGAAAGTTCAAGATGCATTGGTTGGGGCCATACCAGATTCAGCAAGTTACAGATGGAGGTGTCGTTCAGCTCATCAAACTAAACAGAGAGCTTCTTCCCACTTTCATTAATGGCAGTAGGCCTAAGATTTATAGTGCTAGCCACTCCACGTCCCAGCATTAACTCAGATAGTTATGAGAGTGCAGATGTCCAGTGTAGTTGAAAGGAGGCATCGCACTAGTAGTTAGTCTACACCGGCAGGTAAAAAGCATTCGCATGAGGAGAGTTGAAAAAAAAAACTATTTTTAAGTATATTTTGCACAGGTGATGCATTGTGACATCGCGGTAAGGAAATGATTCCCCATGCCATGCACCCAGTTTTGAAAAAGGACAGAAGGCCAGTCAATTCACCTTCTGACAGGTAGTTAATGAAGAAATGACCGGTATACCTTACCATAGATTTGGCGACAACATAATAAATTTTCCAGATTTAGTAAATCTTCGATGAGACCGGCGCTTGCACACAGGTTTCAAGGGAAATTTGATCGGATTTCAGCATTTAATGAGGATTGAAATGATGGGTGTGGTCTCGTCCATGCAATTAATACCACCGACGGGTTCATCCTAGATGATCGTTGCATCTGGGATTATAGCCTTCAGCATAAAAGCAGAGATCATTCATTCAAGATGGTTACTTTTGCAAAATCCGAGAGCTATAGAGTAAGTTGTTAAGTTTTCCCTGTGTAGAGCTAAGTTCGTTACAGAGTGCTGTGATTTCCCTATTTCGCAGCCATTGCCAATCCAGAGTATTGCACCGAGTGGGTTCTATCTGAGGAAGAACCTTTAGAAGACATTGTGAGACGATTCGAGCATGGAGGCCTTGTGTCTGCTATGGAGACACCACCCAAGAGTATGAAACCAAGTTCATCATAGGCCAGACAACTACCAAGGATGAGGAGTCAAGCTCAGACAGTAGACGAGTCCAACCTAGAACAACCAAAAAGGAAAAGGAGGAAAGTAAAAGTGAGAAACAGAAAGAGAAGGCCAACTCGAATGGCTATGCACGTGGAGTTTCCCAGAAGATCTCACGGAAAGAAAAAAGTACCGAGAAACAGGCATCCGAGATGCAGAAAAACAAAAGGGAAAAGGAAAGGAATGAAGGTTCTTAGAATGCAATTCAAGGCCTGTATAGTTTGTACGACAGGATCTAAACTGAATGAAATGTTTGAGAAGGCTGGAGGATACAAATTTTCCTTGTGATAAAAGTTCTAACCCAGATAAAGAGGAAAGGATATCTATGGAAGACTTCTCAAGACCTTAAGATCCTTAAAGGTCTCGTAAGCGACAAGAGCGAGAGCATGACAATAAGGGAAGGAAAGATAAGAGAGACCAACGAACTAAGTTACAGAAGCTATGCAGAATGAAGTTCCAGGACTTCGGCAGAAACTTACAAAGACTTCGCAGGAAGCCAAGGAGAAGCTACAGTAGGAGAAGCCCAATGTTAGTGGCTCGAGGATGAGCCACAACTAAGTGTTAGGGGACTATTGGAGTAGGGTCCTGCATCTACAGGAGAAGCTTCCATTTTGGCGGATAGACAATTTTGGTGAAGATATAAGAGATAAGGTAAAGAAATGACGTCGTAGCATGTTTCTAGCTGCAGATCAGAGCTGGAAACTATGACTATCAGAACAGGGAAGTCAAAGAAGATGACAGTACCTCAGCAGTCGAGAAGAGAGAGCTCACCCATTACATTCAAGGAAGCGACAGAAGACAGGAGGGCTCAGCTACCCTCATAAAGGAAAAAGGGAAACGAGGCCAAGGTATTGAAGACGAAGGACAGAGAAGGGAAGCAGTGCCCAGTACCCATGGTCAGCGCCGGGAAGCATGGATGACTGCAGAGAGCAGTGGTGGGACGGAAAGAAACAGTTCAAGTACAGATAGACTGACTGTCACAGTTAGGGTTTTTGGGTCACTGTCGGGACAGGCCCACAGTGTTGTAATGGAGAGACCTTTGGGCTGCCTATAAAGGGATGTATTTTGTATTGTAAAAGGTTAGCTAGTCGGATAACCTGTAGCTATTCAGATAGCTAGTTAGTCTGTTAGCTCACAGTATTTTGTATTGTAATAGAGTCGAGCTCTGGTTCTGTATTCATTCTATAGTATCTTACTGTAACTAGTAGCTAGCTCATAGAAGCATGTATGTAACAATCCGCAGGGATTGATAGAGAGAGAGAGAGAGAGAATATTGTAAGAAGGCAATATAGAGAAAGAGAAGAGATCTAGGAGAGAAGGGCTCCTGACAGTGAGTGCAGAGTTACCCAGAATATCTCTAGCTGCACAACAGGTTGCAGCAGAACTGTGTACTCTCTCAAGATATAATAAACACAGTTCTGTGGATGTAGCTTCTACCCTGGAAGTGAACCACGTAAAACCAGTGTGTTATGTGATTATTTCATGTGATTGTGCTTTAATTAGTTGATATATGTTATCTGTTACATGAATGTTGTATATCAGTTAGTAAATGTCTGTATGTCCTCATTCAGTTACAGCATTGTTGAATGTTAAAGGTGGATTTACATGTATCAGGAATCTGCACATGAGTTTATCCATGCTTGTTTCACACAGTAAGAAGTCATTCTATTAAAGTGTTACAAGTATACTTATTCGAAAAATAAGTATAGTTGAGGTAGAGTGTGTTGAACTATGGAAGTTCACGTCAGAGTGTTTAATATCTTGTTGAAAGTTAGCCAAGTCATTCCACCCAGTGCGATAGCCTTTGGACCGTGAGGGTCACAGTGGGTTGTACTATAGTAGATATCGCGTTGACAGTAGGCGATATTGCACCGTCAGAGGAGCTGCGGTGTGAGAGAGCGCCGATCATGGGTTAAGAGGAAGAGAGAGTTTTGCATCGCCAGATTCGTTGCGACGCGATATGAGTCCTTCCCCTGTCAAAACCCGCGAGGAAGAGAGACTGCGCGTCGCGGAGAGAGACCTCGCTAGCTAAGAAGAGCTGTGAGACCCCACGCTGCTACAGAACTTGGTCGAAGACACTTGAGTCTTTGGCCAACCCATTAGAATCACTTCAGGTGAGACTTCAGGCCACTTCATGGTCTGTCATCGAAAGGGCCAGTGAGCTAGGGGTGTTGTTGGTACATTACAGTAAACCCGGGTCTGCCCATATAACCAACATCTCATGAACCTGAAGATGGAATTTGTTAGCAGTACTCTGACAATTTCTCAAAGCCTACTACATCAGGTGCTCTTCTCTTGCCTTACTGTCAACCATCTCTCGATTCTCTTGTACCTCTTGTAGCATGGCGATTGCTTTAACAGCCAACTATCCACCGATTTATTGAAATTCATCAAGCTGAGCGTGACTCTTTTGTTGGTGTTCCTACGCATGGGTGGCTCTCTGCTGTAGTACCTTTAGTTCCTTGGAAAGTGTTATCTATACCATCAGTGGCATGGTCCTTAGTGATGTCTTCAAGGTCATTAGTTAACCTTCAACTTCTTGCACTTGCATAGTCATCTCATTAAGCTGTTCATCCTGGACAACGCTCTGCCAAAATTGCATTGTTTCCTCCATAAGGGTCTTCGCCTCTTGCTCCATGCTTTCTAACCCAGTTGCGATTTCTTCAATGGAGACCTTCCTTTCCACAACCTGCTATGGCAACGGCGTAGGTTGTACCAAGGCATTGAGCAACAGGTTGGTATCCTGAAGCTGAACAATAGTTTTCCCTAATCATTTTTCCATTTTGACTGGGGTGATCTCGGCTGTGTTCTAAAAAATGTGCTGGCAGGATTCAGAAATAGCTTGCTCGACTTCATCACACCGGGAACACATTTGTGCTTGTTCAATGATTAAGCGATCTTCCACCTTTTTCAGTTCAGTAATATCCTTAGCAGCCTTTCACTGCATCTCATCCTGTGTTTCCTTCAAGGCATTGATCTCTCGCACTTTTCTTCTGCTAGCTGCACTTGGACCTGATGCAGCTCGTATGACTCTTTCTATAGCTTTTCAACTATGCTCTAATATGACTGGACATAGCTGTCATTCGGCTCTTTTTGTCGTTCCACCAATTACAGGGCTACAATGTGCTATAATTCCACTAACTCCATAGTAGACAACTTGTTCAAATCCAAATCGCCACTCTGGATCAGTCGCAGCAATTGGTGGACTTCCTCATTTCCCACGTCGATCACTGTCAAGGGAACTTGAACGTTCCTAGCCCGGGGCTTAGTGATGATCGATGGGATGTCCTGCATCATAGGTCTTGCAGATGTCTTCCTGGAAACAATACCAAAAATGGAATCTAATCAATCTCTTTCCACACCAAATTCTTCATGGTTTGACTCTCGGATCACCTTTATCCCAATTGTGGAGGAGTCAGTGACCGCTTTGATAAGTCATTGCAGTTGGTCCTCCATCCCCGACCTGGTACCACTACCTGCCTCATATTCTTGGTTACATTTGGTGCGAGTCTCCTCCCACATGCACTGCGTTGCATTCTCCACGTCTGTCATCGACTCATTGTCAGAGTCATGAGTACTCAGCTCCTTTTGGGAAGGTTCTTCTGGGGACTCTGGTGGCATCTCCTTAGGAAATTCCTCCTGACTCACTGGGTTTCACCATTCCACCAACCACTCTTGGACAATGGCATCCAATTTTACTATCATGACTTTATAAGGAAAAGGTAGCCACCACCGTTCGGGGTTTCATTGTGCCTGAATGTAGATAGAGTGGGGCCCGATGGAAAATTGAAGGATCCACTAATACTTGGTTGTGGCATAAAGAGGGACTCAAGGAATAGAAATGGCTGGGAATTGCAACACTTCCAAATAAACCCAAAAGTGAATGGCACAGTCCACCTATCGACTAGGCTCTTCGACCCACCATAAATTCTGATATCTTTCACCGCAGCACACCTTTTCCACATCAACTATCATTGGTTGATAGTATTTCGGTTCCATCCAGGAAAGTAGCACAATAAGGATCAATAGCCAACTATATGAAAATTTCCTCCCACTCTGAGAAGCAAGCACATATTCTAGCAATTGGTTTATAAAAAATAGAGACCAATTCATTTTCACCCTCTCAACACACTTCTAGGCGCATGCAAAAACACCCGAGTTACATTGGACCAGTCAATTTCCTCTAACAACCTTGCCAGAATTTGTGCGCTGATGTGCACTACTTGTGAGTTAATGCTATCGATTCGATAAGCACGACTATCACATTGTAAGCCAAAGCGCTCCTTCAACTTCTTAGTAATATTTTTATCAATATCCCTCCCGCGGATATACTACGTCGGATCTTCCTCGGCCTTTAGCAAGCCTGTGATGCTTGCGATCAAATATACTGTAACAGGGATCAATGTATTCAACCAAAGTGTCTCCCCATGAAAATAAGCCAACAATTGCTTCACACACGAATGGGATTCATTCAATCACCCAAAATGAGGCATATTGATGAGCCCCAAAAATCCAGATTGGTCTAACCCACTCACCCAAGCTTGAGGAATCTGTCAAATTGGGGCACCAGGCCCCATCGGGATTGACTCATAGGGCTCATACTTGGCATATTTGAGTAACAACAATTCATGGTCTTCAAATTTGTACATAATTAAGGCATGGATGATGTCGACCAAGCATGTCATCCCTTTCGACAACAGTGGAAATTCAGTGGATACTTTTGACTTTTTGTTGGCTACCTCGGCTTTGCTCCTGGTCACGTAGGAGTGACATATCCAAAAATGTCATGAACAGAGACACCCAAGGCACCATGGAATCAACAACTCCTGAGCTCGACAGCCCGATATGTACAGTTCCTTCTCCTTACACTCTCCTCAACGTGTAATTTTGCCTCTTCTGCGGTGGCGTGGGACTGGGCTTCTGAGCCTCCCGCTTCTGCTTGGGAATGGACGATGAGCCAACTGGCATGCTCATAACTTCTTCTGTAACAGTCATGGGTTGAATAGGGGACTCAAACCCACTTGAAATCTCAATGGTGTCGAAGTCGCTCAGCATGCCTCATGCCCTGAATCTGAAAAATTCACTCAACCATTCTAACCTTCAACACTGCAACTCACTCAACAACTCATAGCCCACTGCACAATTCACACTCTTCTTTAACACGCTGCTCGCTTGACTGAACAATGCCATCCTCCCGCATCCTGTGCGCTTTTTATAGCCACTTTCGATTCAAACTCATCATTGCCAAATCTATGATCACCATTATTATTAAATATGGTATTAATGACACCAAATATGCTAGCAATCCTACTCCTCTAATGGCTGGATAAACCATTAATGCGCGTTGCTTCAACAAGCACCTCCAGCCAACTGTTTTAACCATCTGGATTTATTACTTGATTTGACCAACCCAAAGCCCTGCAACTGTCGCAAGGGGCCAACCAGTCATTGCCACACACTCTATCCTTGCGCAGCCTCTTCCCCTAGGCTCACCTTACTGTACTGAAACAAAATCTTCATTTTTTTTTACAGCACTTTAAGCAGTGCATAGATCTGGCTCCATCATATAGGGCTTCAAGCAACTCCCATTGATGAGCATCGACAATACTACACCATCTAATTGTTGTAACAGAAGTGCACCTCTAGAAGTAATAGAATGGACAAGATATGGACCTAACCAATGCATTTGTAACTTACCAGGATGCTTGATGAACTTACTATCATATAATAGCACCAGATCACCCTCTGTAAACTATCTTTTCTTAGTGTCGGGATCATGCCATGCCTTCTGTTGATCCTTCACAACCTGCTAGTGGAAGCTAGTAATAAAGTAGTCTTCTTCAAGCTGGATCAACAACACAATTCACTCTTCTAACATTTCTGCATCATCCATTCTGGTTGTCGCGACAATGCACAAACTAGGAACAATATACTCCATGGGCATGACTGCCTCTTGCCCATAGACCAGCTTAAATGGTGTCTGGCCGGTGAGTCGTTTGGAAGTAGTGCGATAGGTCCATAGCACTATAGGAATATTTAGGTCCTAGTCGTCATGGTTAGCATTACATACCTTAGTTAACACTGTTTCCATAATTTTGTTGAATGCTTCGACACTCCCATTTTCCTATGGATGATGTGGTGTACTCCTCTTGTGTTGCACCTACAATTCCTCAGTTATCATTTTCACCATTGGGTTGACAAAGTGACTACCCTGGTCACTCATCAAGATCCTAGGACACCCAAACCATGTCACGATGTTTTCAAAAATGAACTGTGCTGCTATCACAACAGTACAATCTACTACAGGCACGGCTTCCACCCACCTAGTCAAATAGTTGGTTACTATAATAATGTATCGCGCACCAGTCCTCTTCCCTAATGGATTAATAGGACCCACAAAATCCACAGCCCATTTATCAAATGCTTGCAAAGTCACCTATGGTACTAGTGACATCTCATCCCATGGCGATGGTTTACCGACACCTGACAGACATCACAACTCCTTACATAGTCTGCGACATCATTATGCAACGTAGGCCACCATAGCCCAGCGCGCAACACCTTCTGCATAGTAGCCCGTCCTCCATAGTGGCCTCCCGCAATTCCTGCATGTGCTTCTTCTAGAATGGGACCCTGCTCATGCGGTAAAATACACCATCGCAAGATTTCATCTGGTCCAAAATTATATAACTATCCAACAATTAGTTGAAAATAAGAAGCCTTCATGACCAGCTGCTTCTTTTGGCTAGTTGGCATGTCCTATGGGGCGACACCAGCGGCCAAAACCTGAATAATTAGTGCATAGTGATCATCTACGATGTCAACACAGAACAATTGGGCATCTGGCAAACCATCATCAATATTGGTCAAGTCTTCATCGTTCTCAACATGAGACAGATGATTGGGACCAGCGTTCAATCATCCTGGCTTTACAACTATTTCAAAATCAAACTCCTGGAAGAGTAACAACCATTGACAAATATTCCCCCCCAACACAGGCTTATTGACTAGGTATTGCAATGCAGAATGATCGGTGAACATTTTAAAGTGTCCTCCCAACAGATAGTTCTTGAACTTATGCAAAGCATAAGCCATCACCAATCCTTCCCATTTTGTCGTTGTATAATTTCATTTAGCAAATAACAACTTTCTACTGGCATATGTGATTGGCTGCTCCAGGTCGCCCTCACCTGGTTGTGCAAGAAAAACCCCAAGCACAATGGAAGACACGTCGATGTGCACGTGGAACTCCTTATTCCAATCAAGAAAAACCAATATGGGTGCAGAGGCCATTTTGTCCTTCAAAGTGTCAAAAATTCCTTAACATTCCTGAGTCCACTCATATGCTGCATCCTTTTTCAGTAATTTCTCCATGGGGGAAGTAATTGCATTGTACCCTTTGATAAACTTTCTATAGTGCCCTGTATGCCCTAGCGTCGCTCAAAGCATATTCACATTTGCTGACGATGGTCAACTAAGGATTAGCGCAATCTTGTTCAGATCAACCAACAGACCTTCTTTGCACACTATGTGCCAAAGTAGTATTCCAAATGGCACATAGAAAATACACTTCTTAGAGTTTAATGCAATCTAATGCTATCGACACCTCTCTAGCATCAGTCACAAGTTGTCGAGATGGTACCTAATTAGTCCATAGAAATTCCAATCATCCATATACACCTCAAGAAAATTTTGAATAGATTCTTTAAATACAGTGACAACTACCTGAGAAAATACTACTGGTGCATTTTTCAACCCAAAAGGCACGACTATATATTGGAAACAACCCCACTCAATGACAAATGTAGTCTTATGGTGGTCCTCCTTTGAAATCCAGATCTGGTGGTATCCCGAAAATCCATCTGTGAAAGAATACATCTCTTGGCTGCCTAAGTCTTCAATAACTCTGTCTGTAAAAGGGGTCTGGAACGGATCATGCACGCGTGCATCATTCAACTTCCTTAGGTCAATGAAAATGTAGATCTCTCCTATTTTTTTATCCTAGACCACCATAGGAATTATCCACTTGGATTCTTCTACAGGCTCAATGATCCCAGCATCGAGCATCTGATCTATCTCAGCCTTCACTCGTTCCTTATATCATGGGTTCAATCGATACAGCCTCTATCACATGGGTTTGGCAACTGGTTTCACTATGATTTTCATCTCCCTCGGGTCTCTTAAAATCCCCTTCATCTCTGAAAACTGTGTCAGAAAAAGGTCCTGGAATTCATGTAGTAGGTCTGTGATCTTGGCCATGGTCTTCTCATCCTAGTAGTCTCCAAAATTGGAAAATTTTGGGTTCTCTGCTGACCTAATGTTGACTTTCTAGATCCTCAACGGTTGACTCATCGAATCCATCGGTATTGCTGGGACTGTGACATCGTGGCTTCCTTCTGACTCTGGAATATTAACATTCTGAAACTCATCATTGTCTTGAGGTTCCCTGAACAAGTTGTATCATGTCATCATGGATTGGATGGAGCAGTGCGCATGTGGATCAACTGGGTATGCGACAGGGATGACCTTGACTATCACATCGTGGATGATTTGTAAAGCATTACATACCTCTAGGTTGGCATCTTGGAAACTAAATGTCTGTGCAAAGAAAACAGACAACTCCTCCAAAGTGGTGATAGTTTTGCGCAAGTCTACCACCACATACCAAGATCTTGGGATTTCTTCTAGGGTGTGAACAAAAGCATGGACCCATTCATCCTTGGGTCGCGATGCCCATAAAGTTTGACAATTGATCAAGTGATGGGTGGGATCATTTCGTCTGTCATATCTCCCATCATGATAGACCTCTAAATCACCGAAGCGCACCATCATCAATCTACGACACTGTTCCCAGTCAAATATCATCTGTTTGTGTGTCGCCAACCATCAAGTTAGAGTAGCTTTTCGTGCTACCTTGAGAGCCAGTATCCTTTGCAGTTAAAAAAATTTCTCTTTGAACTCTTGAAAGAACTCTTATAGTCCTGGAAGTCCTTCATAAATGGGAAAATTGACAGTCTTAGTTGCAACACATCAGAGAGATTGTGTGATCAACCCACATTTCCTGAATGATACTTCACGCAACCTATTCTACCAGTTTTCCAGAGCATCAGCAGAGTCATAAGATGCAGAAATTGTGTTGTGCCATCCAAGTTCACCATCAATAGTAGGATGGATATAGTCTTTAGATATGTTATAAGTGTGACCCGAACTTCTACCGAATTCATCCTTTATAGGTTCAATATATCGTCATCCCTCCTGAGGATCCATAGGAGCAATGACCCTGAAATATTGGTTTTCAAATGTCATAACTCATTTTTTGAAGTTGATAAAATCCATGCAATCATTATCCCATCTAATCCCTAGTAGCATAGGATAGGAACCACCATCTTCTATTGCTTCTATCACATCGAAGTCAGCATGTGATTTCATACCTTCAATGTTGACAACAATTTTTGAAACATGAGTAAGGGGTTGAATCTTCACTCTATTTGTGAGTTAAAACTGTACCGGTGACCATCCCAATGTTGGATTTCCCATAAATTTCTAGGTTTTATTAATAAGAATGTTTACAGATCCAAGATCCAGAATGATTGATTCAACCTCATAATCTCTGATCTGGATATTCATCATCATTTCCTTTCTTGTCTTCCTCTTTCGAAAATAATTCACTGCATAATCCTTCACTGCCTTATCTGGGTAGTGCAATAATTTCTCAAGCTCGACAAGGGAATCAAGGTCCCTTACAAGTGATAGATAACTCTCAAAGCACTGCCACAAGGTAGCATGCTGTCGCGATGGTGCTACCTGTACAGATGGATCAAAATCAAATGGCATATCAATAATTGGTAACCTACCCGAATTTCTCCCGATTGCATTCTTTGCCCCAATGAAGTTTTCTTTCTCTATCACAATATCAAATGCCACCTTTTTCTTTCTAGTGATCCAAACTTGCTACCGTGGTCCATCGTCTCCATTTGTCGCACTAGCATGAGTAACGATCCCAACATCGACATCCTTCATTTGTGGCTCAGCCTGAATTGTTGCAACTGTCAGTCCTTGATTCAAGTTCAATGGCAAGATCCAATTCAATGGATGATTCATTGGCTAGTTCTAATTTTGAGGCAGGTTCTGAATCTTAGTCTGCGATGGGACCTAGTTCTACATTATCGGTTGGTTATGTACTTGGAACATGGGCTGATTATGATTCTGTACATTCTACAACTGAGGAATGTTTCGAGCCTGCCATTTTGCAATCGACTGAGGGTAGTTTTCGACATTATAATCATCAACTACACAGTATGTACACTGCGCATGAGGGAACTCCCTTTGATAGTGCCCAAATACTCCACAAGTATAACATTGGATTGATTCGCATCCTCGTCCTCCTCCTCGGTTTGTGAATCGTCCGCGGAATCCTCCTCGAACTCCTCCTTGCTGAAACTACAGTTGAGCCATATACTGTTGTAGTGGGTTTGGTATCTGCTGGACATAGTGTACAGCTTGAACGTATTGTGGCTAAGACTGAATGAGCGGTGCCTGATTATATTATGGTCGTGACGCATACTGCGGTTGTGCCACAATCTGTGGTGGATATGCAAACTGCGGCTGCACTGTAAATTGTTGTTGTGGTTGTGTGGGGATGAACTGCATTGGGGTGGTAGTGTATACTACACCTACGCTACTGGTTGTACCACTTGTGGCTATGCTTTCATTTCCCGAGAGTCCTCACCTTTCATAAAATATGAATCATATGTCCTCTCCTAGAGAAAATCGTAAGCTCGACAGATTTTGTCATCATGTCCTACTCACCAATAGAATGTATAGTACAAATATTTTTCCTTGGTAACCATATTTTGCATGTAATCACAATTCTCATGTCGATGCCCATAGGCCTGACAAATGCGACACTATGGTATACCAGCACAGATCAATGGGTTTGGGGCTCGCGATAGCAAATAATTCCTGAACGTCGGACATGTTTCCTTTGTATGTTTGTATGCATGGCAATAGGTGCACCATAGATCATCACAATATTCCTTAGCCTTTTTTATATCTTGTAGTTAGAGCGTCAGATTGGCCAATTGTGCTTGAATTTGGTTCATTCCAAATGCACTTTCTCCTATTGGTGATGCCTCCAATTTCATTGTGGTCACTAGAGCCTTGCTCTGCGTCGCAATATTTTGCTGCATTAATGATTGTATGATATGCGAGACAAGTACGACAATGAACCACTCCTTGTGCTGAACATCACTTATCTAAAAACTAACCCATTCCATTGATGTCTTAAACCGCTGATCAAAGTCCCAGATCATCTCATTAGGGAACTGTTTGATCTCTTTCAATTCAGTAATATACTGAGCCTCGGAATTAGGCTTCTTGAATTCTTCGAATATCCCCATTCGGATCTCATCCAATGTTTTCACGGTACCTCCCTGAGGAACCCATGTGAATCTCATGAACCATTCTAGTGCACAGCCCCTAAGAGTAGTGGCCGGCTGACTTTTCTTAACATCATCATCGACAGTTTGTCGGGCGGTCTAGATCGCCTCACACAAGAACTAGTACTTCTCTGGATCATCAGTGTCATTTCCATTGAATATCAGTAGTTTCATTTCATCGCCTGTCATTCTGGGCCTTCTTCCTCCTGCTGGTGCTCTATTAATAAACTGTTGCTGACACATCGGGAAAGTCGACGTAGAATGTGTGTTTCTTCCTTGTGGTGGAGTAGTGCATAGAGTTGTGGACACATTACTGCCGGGGTTTGATCCTATCGTCCTTCTGGGTGTAGCTTGGGCCTGGTTGTCCTTGTCATCACAGAAAGGTCACTTCATCCCATGTGGTTGTTCCTCACAGCATCGCACTTCGATTGTAGCAATACCTTCTCCTGTCCTATACTTTTACTCTCGAAACCTTGCTCCTCCCCTTGTACAACCACTTATTTACTTGACAACCTTCACATTCACACTAGAAATCATGCCCATCTACCCCTTAACTTTTCATGCATCTCCCCCCTTTCGTCGCGGTGCCTACATCCTATGCACACCAAAGTTCCACTACTCTTGGTCCATCTTCAAAATACCTTTTTCACAGACCGGTTGCTTAATTGATAGCTGCAGCGATAGAAAAAGTCTTCCTCATGGTCTGCTGAAGAACTCCCTTTCTGCTTCGCAAAAGGACTTATTGGTGTCAACTGCAAACTCAGTGATGTATCCTTCTAAGGTACTATCCAACCACACTTCAAATACCCATGATACCTTATTGTTGGTTTCTTGTAACTTCTGGATTAGCTCCGGGGTCCAGGATGTCGGCTCTCCTCCCTGGAAATTTTTCTTCTTCTTAGTGAACTTTTTCAGCCATTCATGCAAGAGGACAGGAAATTCACAAAAGAACCATTCGTGAGGATCGTTATGGATATACCTATCCAACCAGTGGCCCATTGATAACTTTGGATTCTGGTTTTCAGCTTCAGCAAACTCCTGTAACTTTAGATCAAACCGCCCTTCGATCTTCGGTCGAATTAGATTCCAAAACATATCCTCCTCTTAATAGAAACTCAGTCCCAATAACGGAACCATTTGTTGGTGAACACCCACCAACAAAGCTTCATCGACAGGGGTTCTCACTTTGTCAACTCTCGACTAGCACGATCTCCCTGAGCACCAGCCTAGACAGGTTTTACCCTTCCCAGCAAAATCCGTAGAGTGGAGGAAGTCTCACCGAAGATGTTCAAGGGAGAGATATTGGAACCAAGTTTCCGACAGTGAGGATGGAGGATATGGGGATCCGACGGGAAAATAGCATGAATAAGAGATCCAGGACTATGCAGATGACACTAACTCATTTCCATGACTACCAAGTGCATCATATATTTGTCACCGCAGCAGCATATAAACTATCCAACCTCATAATGCAATCAACAATATTAAAGACTTAGAATATATCGCATCAACATCAGTATAGCAGGAATAAAGTAAACCACAGCAACATCCTAACAACTCATAGCATCATACCAGATCTAGATCGTCACAACATCATAACAAAATAGATTGCAACAGACAGAACAATAAAACAAAAGATGAGATTTATGCATCAACTGTCACATATATTAGCTCTATGCAAAAGATCCAAAACTAGGCAATTCTTCTCCAAACACGGAGGCCAAATATGTCAAAAATGCAACTCAGATAGGTCACAGATACAACAAGAAATTCTCTAAGATTCAAAATGCACTAGATCTCATGCGATACTCATAGACTCAATATCTCTCAAGCTTTTTTTCTCGCTCCCACAACTCTCATTTTAATGCAAAACTAGATCTATAACTAGGCATGTGTCGTCACGTTGAAGGACCACTTCTAACTAAATTAAAACCACTAATGACCTATTAAGACAAACTTGGTCAAATAATATATAAAATATTCAAAATAGTTATTTCTCCACCCATCGCGCTGATCTGGCCTTGCGCGGTACCATATGAGCTTGTGCAGCTCCCGCGACGCTGCACAACTCACTTACCAAAACCCCTGCCAACAATGACGTGGCTTGAAATGGGCATTGCAACACCAAATGGGCCAAATGACCCATTGTGTGGTCTATTGTGGCTTAATAAGGTTATGGACCCTTGAAAATGGTTATGGTGCATATAAAGGCTTGGCCCTCCCCTACATGATGATATGATGGCACTTAGATATTTTTGGAGGATAGTTGATGCCCTTGATATTAGCGATGCCATCTTTGTGAAAATATCAAGAAAGAAAAATGTATATAAAAATATATGTGCTTACATATCAGGTCTGCCAAATAATTCTTTTACATGTCGGCTTCAAGTCAAGATAAAAATAAATATAAATATAAAATAATTTATGACAAGCCAGCTCATAAACTTATGGTGGAAAACTAGTATTAAAAGGCCAAAGCATTTACTCTTTTTTGTGGCATCGGATGTGTGAATATGTGGTGAACATGAGATCTGATTTTAGGTGAGAAAACAAAGGTAGTCACATGTAGATGATGAAGATATCGAACTCGGTGGTGACTGAAGTAGTCACAATAGTTTCTTATTGAAATATTTTTTAATTCTTTTTCCTTCTTCTGATTTTCAGTGTATATCTGCTAAGTCTTCTGCAGGAAGATGGTGGTGAGGAGATTTTGGTGGAGACATGTTAACTACTCTAATATTTTTTGGGTTTGAGGAATGAGGAAATTTAGGTGTCAAATAAATATACAGATACATACCTTGAGAAGATTCTTTTTCTCCCAGATTTTGGGTGTATAATGAAGTCTTAAACTGAGATTGAATTGATCAAAGAATTTATAAGTTGTAGCAACCAAACACTGGTGATATGAGCAGACATTAATGGACATGAACGTATACCATTGTAAAACAAAGGTTCCTTGTGGCCTGATGCAAGACCACTCAAGCTCTTTAGCTGAAGTTCATATTCCTTTAAAATCATTAGAGGAAATTTCAACTTAAAATGGGCCTCCTAAGGAAAATTAATAAAATAATAGTTAAAATAATAAAATAATATTTATTAATTTTGGAGGAAGAAAAGAAAAAAACTACTTTTTTGTTTGTATTTTCAACATATCTCCCTTCTTTTTATTCAAATTTTGATCAGAAGAGCTTGTTGGATGTGGAATTAAATTCCACATCCAACGAGCTCTCCCGATCGAAGTTTGAGTAAAAACACAAGGAGATATGTCGAAAATACGAACAAAAAAAGTAGTTTTTTTATGATACCTATCCCCAAATTTATATTAAAAATTTGTTTAAGATCTATACAATATTTCAAGTTTAAAAAATTCATTGGCTAACACATGATGACATGGAATTTGAATTAGGGTTGAAAATCCCATTTTGAGTTGAAATTTCCTCTAATGAAAGTCCAAGTCCTATGGCCCAAGATCACCATAACTCAACAAATTATAAAATTATAGGAACCACACAAGCCCCAAATTCAGTCTTGCACTAGTCAGTCCTCTTTAGTGGCTATTCAATAAATTACTAATGGAGATCTCCCCAGTCTTCACGGATTAGTTGACAGTTCGTTGGGAACCAAGAGAAACAGAGGATGAACACAACAAATCCATGTGAGATGCATACTACTTAGAAACATCCAAAGGTGAATTCGGTCACGAATATGTGGTTACTCTAATTTTTGGGTGCATAATTTATGAGGAAATTCGATGGATAGGGAACTATGACAGCTGCAGTGCGATGACAAGACATGTAATTTGGTTGTGGATGTAAACATCATATTAATAAATGATAAGAACCATAGACTTGAGCAGCAGTGATGCTCGGGATGTATTTTGATTCTTTTGACATGAGGAATGGATGAGAAGAATCTCAATGATCTGATATAACTGGAGAGGATATGAGCAGACAGTGTATGAGCTGATCATAATTTGATGATAGTAATAGTCTGTGAAGGTATGAGTAGTTTGACATGATAATGATCAGATTGATGACATGAAACAACCAAATAAATTGATGGCAGCTATGACTGAGATAATCAAATTGACAAGACAGAGTGACATGAAATTTGGAAAAGTGATTAACAGATGTTGTAACTAGACATAATGTTTTTATAATTGCAAGCTGTGCCTTGCAACCCCATTTCTCAGTTGGACCTGAGAAATAACCAAGCTGGGGCTTGGAATAGGAGTTGGTTCTCTTGAATCACTTGAAGCTGATGTAAACCCTGGTTGTGGTCCTCCATTGTATCAAATACCAAATTAGATATAATAAAGGTTACAAACATTATATTTTGATGTGTCTCTCTTAAAATTTGATGATGAATTGATTTCTTATTGATGTTGATGCATTTGATATTAAGCAATTGACGATACTTGGTTAAGTTTTGAAAACTGAAATTAGAATAAGTGGGGGCACACTAATTCACCCCCCGCTCCAAGTGTGCTGGTGTGTCTAACAATTGGTATCAGAGTAGGACTTCTTAATAAGCCTAGCAAGCTTGAAGGGATCCATAGACACAAGTGGAAGAAATTTCATGGAGGTTTATTTGAAAGATGGAGTTCCATTGCTTAATGGATAAAATTATGAGTCTTAGAGCATTAGAATGAATTTTTACATACAGGCACATGGATATGAAATTTGGAAATCAGTTGAAGGAGAATCCGCTAAGAAGCCACATGAAAGCAATGAAAAGGCACTAAGCTTAATCATGATGGGCTTGTCTCAATGAGAGAAATAAAGACTAAATCTCAGAAATTTCACTTCAACCAAAGATATTTGGATCACACTTGAAGGTGAGCACAAAAGGAAATTTCAAGACATTGACAAAAAAGGAATTCAAGATATATGTAGATGAAAAAAAAGAAGAGAAGGAGGCATGAACTTCAGATACAAGTGAAGGTAAGAACTCTTCGGTTAGCAATATTTCTGAATGTGATGATATTGAAACTTTATTTATAGAAGAGGAGGAAGAAGTCTTGTTGAAAGCCAAAGAGGAATTTTCATGCACTCTATTAGACAGGGAGGTCAAATCCAATTAAAGGCTTAGAAATAAGATTATGGGAGAATTTGAAAAATACCAAAAGGAGACAACATACTTGTTAATGAAGTTGAAACTCAAGAACAAAGACTTGCAAGATAAGCTGGAAGATCAAAATGATGAAATTGTTACACCCAAATCCTCTCACCAACATGTGATGAGATCCTTAACACCTATGTTTTCTCTAAATCCCAAAATTGGAGTGGAAACATGCTCTAGATGTCAATTATACATAAAAAAACCCTAGCACCATTTTTTCCCTTTAGCTGATGAGTGGTAACTTGTTCAACACCACCTGAGTCCTGTTATAGAGAAGCAGTGCCACCACGTATGTGCTTTCTTATTGAAGTGGTTCTTACCTACATCGCTCTGTCATAAGGGTATATAAGTGGTACCCTTAGTAATTTTGGAAAAAAAAGAGGATTCTTGAGGCTTCTAGAACATAAGCCTCATGTCCTACATTATCCCTATCAATATGGGTTGGTTGGAGTCAAGATCCCTATTGGTAGGATCTTATGGCCACCTCACCCACAATTCTCTCAACTATCCCTATCCATTGAGCCCTATAAATACAAGCTCGTGTCCCATAGTTGAGAGGGAGAAATGAATGGTATTATTATGATGTTGAATTGACTACCTAGCCCAATCCATTGGAGAGCACAAGAGAGCAAGTTGGAGCTATCGGGGATGAGGTGTTTGTCTTATGGAGGAGTTTGTCAACACTAAGGAAATGGTTGTAAGCTTCTTCATTGATTTCTTAATGCACAGCTGATTTCCATCCCACATATCTGTTGTACTGATATCGCATGTATATGTTACTGGATTCCTTAGTCACTAGTATGGATGTGTAAATAATGTTCTGGTAGCTTTGATGTTCTTGTTTGTTTGACATGTTTTGCAAGTACACGGGTTCGTCATCAAATCATTATTCCAGGTGTTTACAAAATTTAGGGAAGGTTTTCACCCTTTATCGTTCACTTATTTGTTCTAGATTTGAATCATTCAGACCATACGAACAACTTCTGTCCACAGAAGGCGTTTGGCCTATAGATTGAGTAGGGGAATTTTTGGTGTGTTTTTTCTTGTTTTGAAACCCTAGGTTAGATAGGAACTTTACAAAATGGATGAACTGAGACAGTCTAGAAGAGTATGGGGATTTCCACCTTATTTTACTCCTGTTTTGGGAGAAGATCCTATGGAATATATCGACCAAGGAGCTGCTACCAACTCCCAAGTGGGAGAAAATGTGGTTGCATAAACCAGAGATTCATACCCTTCGCATGGTCCTCCCTTGGCTCAAAAACCTTGTAGGGGTAATACTTCTTTCCATTCTCCCATAGAAGGCCATCTTGATGATACTACCCATCCAGATTATGGTCCCAATGGTCCATTTTGGGATACCTCTATGGGATAGGCCATTGCTTCGTTTGGAACCCGTTCAACCTCTTCTGAAGAAATTTCACCAAATGAAGAAGAACGTAGAAAATATTGGGTAGCTATTATCTATGCAAGATACCTTGAGAAGAAAATAGATAACATATTGGGTACACTACCACCTCACTCAATAGTTTTTCCTCGCAATACAAACCCTTGGACTGTAGGATATCACTCACTTACTGATTCTATGAAACCCATTAAAGCTATTCTAGATCGCGCTGTGACTCCAAATAATCCAGGTCAAACCACCAACCCCACCACCTCCCATATTATGTCTATTCCAAATGCTCCTGGGTCTTCCACACCTGGGGAACAACATTCAATTCCTATTTCATCAACACTTTCTAGTCCTAGGGGTGACCCCCACCATGACCTACGTTACCTATCACTGGAGTTGTAGCTAGTAATGGATAGACCTCTAGTATAGAGCAACCTGCAGTCTATGTCCGTCCTACCCATACAAATGTGGTTAAACCCCCATCCAGTTCAGGTCAGCCCTTGGGGGCACAACCTGTAACCAATCAAACCTCTTGGGGGTATGGTTACATAGAAAATAAAGTACTTATAGGAAATATCAATTACCAACCCACCCCTACAAGAATGCCTTATGCTGGAATTCCATATCCTGGTAATACTTTCACTCCATGGGGGCAACCTAACTGGTCCTACATGCCAGTTATGGGATGGATACCTATACATACTACGAGGGGTGCCGGAGGACCACCTTACGGAGGTCTTCCCTTCAGGGGGCCTAATAGTCTTGGAGGGCTTAGAGGCTTCCCTCCTTATGTTCCTAACGGTATTGGTGGTCTTGATGGGCCTGGTTGATTTCCTCCTAATGGTCCCGGAGGGTCTAGTGGTATTTCTCCTAGTAGTTCTAGAGGCTCTGGAGGTTTACCTCCCAGGGGTCCTGGAGTGTCTGGTGGTCCTCCTCCTAGTGGCCCAGGTGGTCTTGGCAGTCTTGGTGGTGCTGGAGGACCTAGTGGTCCTACTCCTAGAAGATCTGGTGGTTCTAACAGTCCCGATCCTAGAAATAAACCCCCTGTGGGTGGATCTTCCGGTGGTTCTTCATCACAACGGTCATTTCAACAACCTATCTATCAGTCTACTTACGGTCCTACTGGTACTTATATGCACTATCAATACTACCAGTATGTACAACCTAATTTCCAGTTACCTTTCCTAGCAACTTTGGAATTGCTTGATTTGTCCAAGTTGATTAATGATCCCATTCAACATAACCCCCTGTGGCTTGGCATTCCAGTAAAGTTACCATCAGACATTCCAAAATTTGATGGTAAGTAGGGAGATGATCCAAAAAACCATGTCATGACATTCCATTTGTGGTGTTCTTCAAACTCCCTAATGGATGATTCAGTTTATTTAAGACTCTTCTAGTGAACTTTGACTGGTACCGCCATGAAGTGGTACATTGAACTTCCACAACATTCGTTTGTGTATTTTGGTTCTTTGGCAACTATCTTTCTTACACACTTTTAGGTTCCTATCCACTATGAAATGGGTACATATCTCTTAACTTCTCTGCGTTAGAACACCTCCTCACACATATCAGATCATATCCATGAGTGGAGAAGGCGGAGAAGACTTATTAAGGCTCCTATCCTAGATCAATTGTTAGCTGATTGGTTTACTAAATCTTTGTTTCCTCCAATTTCCCAAGATGTGGCTATCAGTAGTGTTCTTACCAAAGAGAAAGCCATTAGTTGAGCCCAATATCTCGACTTTGTATATTCCCATTCCGAAACGTTGTATGACTTGATCCCTCAAGCTCCTCACCCAAGCACCGATCCTGCCAAGCCACCAGAAGAAATCCCTGTTGATGGGATTGTTGGTTCAATCCAGTCCCCAACAATAGAAAAACCTGCCAAGAAACCCCAGAATTCTATCCCTACTCCTTCAAATCCCAATTTTTCCACCGAGGTAAATTCCATTTAGAGTGAACAAACACCCGGCAACAATAAAAATAAAGGTAAAGAAAAAAACAAAAAACCTGGAAACCCACACGAAAATCCAAAACCAACCACCAATGAGAATGATAAAGGGAAAAGAAAAATATCCATGTTTTCTATGCGGAGGTGACCACTTCATGAAAGAGTGTCCTCATCGTCAAAAAATTAATCAATTCCTAAAAGTAATCCCACGCCAGCAGTTATCATGGATCCTTTTCCCTCTCAACAACAGCTGATAGACCACATGTCTAATCAGGGAAATTCTAGTTCTTCAGAGGAAATTCGCATGATGTCCTCAGACACTATTAATTTACAAACTCAAAGTAATATTTATGGCAAACCCATAAACAATAAAGAATAAAATTCTTCTTTAGGAAAAGATCCCTCTACTGGTTCTACCGATTCCTCGTCTATTGGTCCCCTAACCATCGAGAAACCTAATCTTGACATGGTTTTACGTCCACCCAAGAGTTTTCTTAGGAAGGATGTATTAAACCCTAATTCTTGAGGTGCCCAATTTTATAATGTAGTTGAAGATCTTGCTTATGCACCATGTGCAATTTCTACCTTTGAAGTACTCCAAAGTTGTCCAATGCAACGCAAAAACTTGTTAACCGCGTTAGGAGCTTTAGACTAGGACAACGCTAATTTGACTCACTTTAATGTTGAGAAATATAAGTCTATGATACCTCACAAACTCATTTTCCAAATCATAACAAAAATAGTTGGAAAAAATGTCTTTAGAACTATCTTAGATGAAGGAGCTTCAACTTCGGTTTTGCCCATGTCTTGTTGGAAAGCTATTGGATCTCCTGAGCTTGTAACATCACCAATGACTCTGAAAGCCTTTGATGGATGAGATTTCCAGCCCCATGGTATCATACCATCCCTTTCAGTTGAGCTTGGGGGAAAAACTGTTTCCATTGAGGTGGAAGTAGTAGATGCCCCAGTAGACTACAACCTCCTATTAGGAAGAAATTTCTTTTACGCCATGACTATTGTCGCTTCGATGGTATTTCAAACCGTCCAGTTTCTACATATAGGGAGGATTTTAACCATTGATCAGCTTGATTTTTGTATGCCAGATGTTACCACCCCTATGGCTAATAACATGCCTATGTTAGGCTAGTCTCGTCCTCCTTACCATTCGATTGGGGTAGGCATGTTCAAGGATTCTTCCCTTATGGGGATTTTTCTGTCAAACCCTCCTAACATAGAAACGACGATAGTAAATATGATTTCTTCTCTTGATTATGATCGAAAGGGAAAACAAATTGTTGATTCCACCTCGTTGAGTCCACATGAAGCAATATACAATTTTATTCAAACCCTTTTCGATGACCACACTGATGACCTTCATCTAGTGGCTTCAGACCCTTACCAGTTTCCCTACTGGTTAGAACCCTCTCTTCCTACTTTGGATTACCTCTCCCATACTTTTCCTTCTGATGAATCCATTATGGAGATCATGAGTATGAATGAATCTATATGGGAGGATCATCACCATAGATCCTCGTTCCTCCCCAATACCAATTCGGTAGACCATGATTTTGCTTCCCTTTTTACTACTGATATTGTTAAAACCCCTCAAACTCCTATATTGTTGCAAAACATGAATTCTAAAGGAAAGCTATGCAACATTACTCAAACAAATCCAATTGACATATCAACCAAGACTGGCACCCTTGAGCATTTTCATGTTGGGAAGAACTGCTTAGCAAAAGAATCTGAAGCATATAGAGCACTTTTCAAAGAATTCTGAGATGTCTTTGCCTGGTCCTACAAATAAATACCTGGGATAGACCCATCCATTGTGGTTCACGAAGTAAAATTCTATCCCACTGCAAAATCTGTCAGGAAAAAACTGAGAGAAGTCCATCCACGGAAAGCCGCAGCTATCAAAGATGAAATAGAAAATCTTCTAAAAGTAGGGTTTATTTATCCCATCCCCCTAATGGAATGGGTATCGAACATCATCTCTATCAATAAAAAGTAGGGAACCATTAGAGTTTGCATCAATTTCAAAGCTTTGAACAAAGCTTGTCCCAAATACAACTTTCCCACTTTGCATATCGACTAGATTATCGACAGCTGTGCTGAAAGTGTCATCTTCTCGTTTATGGATGGATTTTCAGGCTATAACCAGATTGATATTTTACTCGCATATCAGCACAAGACAGCATTTATTTTCCCATGGGGAACCTTTGCATACAGGAAGTTACCATTCAGCCTGAAAAATGTTGGAGCCACTTTCCAATGTGCTATGTCCTATGCGTTTCACAATATAAAACATATTGTAGAACATACCTTGATGAACTCCCAGCTCATTCACAGTGACGGGAGGACCACCCTGTTCATCTTAGAGACATTTTCCTGAAATGTCGTCATTATAACATATGGCTCAATCCTCATAAATGTGTTTTTTGCATTGAGACGGGATGACTGTTAGGTTTTTTGGATTCTAAGGATGGCATCCTGATAGATTCATTGAAAATTGCTACTATTTTATCCCTACCAGCCCCAACCAACCTTTTAGAACTCCAAATTTTGCAAGGGAAGGAAAACTTCCTCCATCGTTTCGTTTGCAATTTTGTAGAGAAAACATACGGTTATATGCATCTCCTCAAGAAGCACACTCCATTCTTTTGGGATGACCAAGCCCAATGGGCCTTTGATAATCTCAAACATGCTCTAACTCACTCACCCATGATACACCCCCCAGATTATTCAAAGGATTTTCTATTATACATTGCTGCCTCCACTACTACCATCGCTATGGTCTTGGTGCAGGAGAATCCCAATAGTCAGGAGCGTATGATCTACTATGCTCTTAAGAATCTCATGGATTCTGAAACTCAATACTCACATGTGGAGAAATTAGCATTGGACATGGTCATTTCTGTACAAAAATTTTGTCACTACATTTTGCTCTGCACAACCACCATTTTGGTAGACCAGAACCCTATGTAATACATCCTGACTCGTCAGGTGCTCTAGGGAAAATATTCCCGATGGATAGTCATCCTACAAGAGTTTGATCTGGAATTTTCCAAAGATACGTCAAAGAAATCATTGGTCTTTGCTAAGATAATGTGTGATCTTCCCTGTGCTTCAACGGAATTTGAACCCAGTGGTTCATTCCCAGATGAATTCCTGTTCCTGATAAGCACTACTGACCCATGGTATGGATATTTGCTAATTTATCTCCAGACACAGATATTTCAGCCTACTCTATCTCACGACAATCGCCGCCGTATCTGTCACCACTCAAAATACTACCTCATCTTGAATGACACTTTGTATAGACGTGGTATCAATTTTGTTCTCCAGCGATGCCTTACCCACAAGGAAGATGAACAAGTTTTGAATGACTGTCACTCTGGATCAAGTGGTAGTCATCTATCTAGGATGGCTACAGCCCAGAAAATCCTTCACGTTTGCTATTTCTAGCCTTCAATATTTAAAGATTGTCACAAGGCTATTAAGAAATTCCCACCCTTCCAACATTTCTATCTAAAAAAGTGCACCCACCCTGCTCCATTACACCCCGTCATTACCGTTGGCCCTTTCACCAAATGGGGGATCAATTACATGCATTGTAAGCCTACCTCAGTTGGGGGGCATGGCTACATCATCGTAGTCGTTGATTATTTTATGAAATGGGATGAGGCTATGCCTACATATGTAGAGGATGGTAAGACTGCCACTCTCTTCCTGTTCAATCATGTGATAGAAATATTCAAAGTCCCATAGTCCATAGATACAGATCACATATCACATTTCCACAATCAAATAATGGAGGAATTAAGTGCCAAGCTAGGTTTCCGTCATGAAAACTCAACGCCCTATTATCTGCAAGCTAATGGTCAAGTCGAGGCCATTAACAATGTTTTGAAAATAATGTTGCATCGGATGGTTGGAGACCATAAATCCAACTGGCACCATATTCTTTTCTCTGCTCTTTGGGATTACAAGACTTTGGTAAAAACAACTACTGTTTTTACACCCTTCCAGCTTGTTTATGGACTATAAGTTGTCTTTCCTATTCAATGTCAAATTCCATCCTTGAAACTTGTCATCGATCTTCTCCCAGACACTTCCGTAGAGGAAGAAATATTTCTCTACTTGAGCAACCTTGACAAAACTAGAAGAGATGTTGCCGCAGACGATGAGGCACACAAGAAATGCGTCAAGGCACAGTATGACAAGTCTATCCAACCTCGTGCCTTTAACGAAGGTGACCTAGTTTTAACCTATGATCAGAGGCATGACAAACTAGGGAAAGGGAAGTTCAAATCCATGTGGTATGGTCCTTTCATTATTTCCAAAGTTCTAGAGAAAGGGGCCTATGTCTTGGACTATGATGAAATCCCCTTAGGACAACCTCACAATGGGTTGTACCTGAAGAGGTACTATGCCTAGATATTTCTTGTATATTACTGTGTATATATGTATATTGCTTGAAATTTTAGCGTGCTTAAGTATTTGCGATATGGTTTTGAGTTTGGTGTACGTAGTTGTTTATACCATGATTTGGTCGTGCAAAGCATATGGATTTCTATGGCTTCACTGATGGTGCTTACCGCCACACCTTGAATCTTGCCTCAGCTACTTAGGTTCTCTATTCTCTAGCTTACGATTGGTTCAGTTCAGGAGTGGTTTATAGTGGTCCTGCTACCAACAATATCGCCCAGTATCAAGCAATCATAGGTCTGTTGACTGAAGCTGCCTCCCAAGATGTTTGTAATTTGGTAGTTTTGATGGACTCACAACTAGTGGTTTGTCATTTAAACCATTTCTATACTATCAGGAATCCCGTGCTTCTCTATCTCTTCCAGATGGTACATTTATTGTAGAGGTCATTTGAAGCTATTACCTATAGGAATATTGCTAGGGAAGACAATGCAGTTGCCGACTCATTGGAAAATTACATCCTAGACTGGCATATTGCCCATTCATGGCGTATAAATCAAACATGGTTCACTGTAAATAAACTATAAAAAACACGTAAAACTCATGTAAATATATTTTCCATTTGAGACGCATAAACACCAAAAGTAGAAGTCTATATATATATGTATGTATGTATGTATAAAATGTTTTACAAAAAATAGGTCACGAGACCTCATCTGAAGCACTCAGGATTTCAGGAAAAATATCATCATACAAAAATCCTGAAGCTATATATTATCTTTCATTAATACATCATGCGGCCTATCATCTAGTGATGCTCATGGTAACACATGACTATCAGGCTACTCAATGTAGCAGTCTACTCAAACGACTTGGTACTCCTACAGTGGGCCTCTAGTACCTCACTGGGAGGTCATCGATCGAGGAATTTTCTATGTCTATAGTTAACCTCTCGAGGTTCTCCTCTAGCTCCCCTATCACATCATCACCATGTGGAACAAAACGAGCTCCGGCTCACTTGTCTAGTGGGGAGGATACCCCAGGTCATGCTTTTTATATTTTTAACATTAAGCTAGCATAACATTAGGATATTTAACTGAGAGAACAACAAGCACACCAATCAAAACATAGTAGAAAATGAACACATTTTTTTCCTTGGGGAAACCATAAATGGAGAAAACCCCACAACTTCCTCGGAGATAGAATCAGCACCAAAGTAAAACCCAAAATAGTAAGTGATCTCTCGACAATAGTAATCTTCTTCTTATCTAGCCCCCGTGTCTTCTCCTTCCTCAACTATGCGCTACACTTGAGTGTGTATGTGATGTGTACTAAATAGAGAGTCCAACTCTCTATTTATACTAATCTCGGCATGACTAAAACCCTATTAGGTCCAACCTCTACTAGGAGAGTCTAATAACCCTAGTTCCCCGAAACTGTGGGGACTTTAACCCATAAACAATCGGAGGGTTACCCACAATGAATTGAGATGACTTGATTACATTAGTGATTCTCTTGATCGGAACATCGGGGGTATGACATATCATGATAATATCCTGGAATAAACATCGGGTTAAAATAGATAAGAAAAAAAAGTGAATACATTCCGAAGCTATAATTACATCAACACTCCCTCTTAACTAGGAAGGTATTCTATCGACACAATTTTCACCACTCATCTTCTTCTCTGGTTCTTCTCGTCATCTTCATCTTCTCATCATCCTTTTCTTCATTTTTTATTTTTCTTCAAGTCATCTTCATCTCTGGATCTGGATCGTCACTTGATCTGGATCATCACTGGTCAACATCACTGGATCTGGATCATCACTGGATTTGTATCATCACTGGATCTGGATCATCACTCAATCTAGATCATCACTGTTGGATAATCATCACTGGATCATCACAGGTGCTATCTCATGATTCTTCTCGTCATAGGAAGTTCTACAGAGCTAGCCCTTTTTCATGCTGGTTGTAGGCCTAGCCTCCATGTAGGTCTTTCTTCAGCACTTATATCTGACACTAAGTCAAAATGGCCCACCCAACACTTACATCTGACCTACTCGTTAGAAAGGCGTTCCCAACGCTCACATCTGATCATGTAGGAACCAATCCTATAATCATATCAGAAAGACCCAGCACTCACATTCACCAGCATGATAGGAACCCAACTGCTATCATCTATGAAAAGGCTCAGCACTTGCAACCACCAGCATGATAGGACACAACTACTATCATCTGTGGAAATGTACAGCACTCACATCCACCAGCATGGTAGGACACACCTACTACCATCTGTGGAAATGCGCAGCACTTACAATCACTAGCATGATAGGAACCCAACTACTATCATCTATGAAAAGGCACAACACTTACATCTACCAGCATGATAGGAACCCAACTACTATCATCTGTGGAAAGGCACTGCACTTACATCTGATCATATGGGAACACATCCCTCAGTCACATCAGAATGGCTCTCAATCCTAGACTGAGGATTCATGCACTAGATAGCTCCATTCAAATAATGGTAGTAGCCCTTATATCTGACACCAAGGTAGAATGGCCAGCACTCACATCTGACATGGAAGGAACCTAATCCTTTAGCCATGACAGAATGGCTCAGGCCTTACATCTGATCAAATGGGAACACATCCCTCTATGACATTAGAATGGCCATGCACTCATATATGATTATGTGAGATCACATATCACAGTCATATCAAAACGACCCTGAATCCTAGACTGAGTTTTCCAGGTACCTCACCAGGAAGCTCCATTCAAAGAATGGCAATAGCCCTATATATGATCATGTCGGAACCAATCCTACAATCATATTAGAATGGCTCAGCACTAATATCTGACATAAAAGGAACCATTCCTCTCACCATGACAGAATGGATCGGTCCTTACATCTAACCATGTAAGGAACCAATCCTCTCACCTTGTCAGAATGGCTCACTGACTCATCACTTCCCTTTGGAGGGAACCTTGATCTAGAGAACACCAAGCTTCTCCCTGAAGTACTCAAACTTCACCCTAGTCAATGGCTTTATCAACACATCAGCTATCTGATCGTCTATCACAACAAATTGGAGCTTCACTACTCCCCTCTACACCATATCCCTGATATAGTGATACTTGATCTCGATATGCTTCGACTTGTCATGGAACACTGGATTCTCTAACAACTTCATGCAACTCTAGTTGTCACAATGTATAAAAGTAGCATCCAACTAGAGATCAAATAAATCAGACGGTAACTTCCATAGCCATACTACCTCACAACTAGTTGAACAAGCTGTGACATATTCTGCTTCAGTTGTACTTAGTGCCACACAGGATTGTTTCCTGCTAAACTAAGAGATCACACCTGATCCCATACTGAAGCAACACCCTGAAGTGCTCTTCCTATCAATGGCACTTCCTGCTCAATCTGAATCAACATAACCCTCCAGGTTAATCTTTTGATTCACATAATACTTGATCCCATAATCAATTGTACCCCTCAGGTACCTCAGAATATGATTTGCAACAATCAAGTGAACATTTCTCGGATCTGTCAAGAACTGGATCAAGGTGTTCATAGCAAAGAAAATGTCTAGTTTTGTGCTCGTCAGGTACATCAAGGACCCAATTATCTAACGATACATCATAGCATCGACCGACTATGATGAAGCATTGCTCAATAGCTTTAGGTTCGATGCCATAGGAGTGGCCATAGCCTTGCAGTCCATCATCCCAAACCTCTTCAGGATCTCTACTGCATAATTCCCTTGTCCAAGGAAGATTCCATCTGTACTCTACCACACCTCCATACCTAGGAAATAATGCATCATACCCAAGTACTTCATCTCTAACTTGGAAGCAAGCTTTCTCTTTGTATCGGTAATCAAACCATCCATACCTGTCACAAATAAATCATCTACATATAGTAGAAGCATCACTGGGTTGCCATCTTCAACCTTGTAGTAAAGGTTGGAATTTGCTTTACTCTTGATAAAGACCAAACTGGATAGAAATCTATCAATTTTGTAGTACCAGGTCCTGGGTGCCTGTTTCAAACCATACAGGGCTTTCTTCAGTCAACACACATGAGACTCCCTGTCATCTGTCTCAAAACCGAGTGGTTGCTCTACATACACTTCCTCTTCTACTACACCATTCAAGAAATAAATCTTGACATCCATTTGGTGTATTTTCCATTTCATCACTACAGCCAGAGCAAGTACTAATCTGATGGAAGTGTATCTGGCTACAGGTACAAAGGTTTCTTCATAGTCTGTTCCTTCTTTCTAAGAGAAACCCCGAGCCACACATCTTGCTTTATATTTTTCAATGCTACCGTCTGCAGCATGTTTGATCTTGTAGATCCATTTGGAAGTTACAACTGACTTCCATTTTGGTCTTGGAACAATATCCCAAACATCATTCTTCATGATCAACTTCCTTCCATTCTTTCCATTCTACTGCTTCTTCATAACTAGAAGGTTCTTTATCAATGAAATCACATAGTAAAGATACATACCCGGAGCAGGATCTGGTCCTCTTTTTTTCTCTGTGATTCTCTTTTAGAGCCCCATATATTTCCACACCTTGGATAATTTCACGTACCCAAGTAGGTTTCCTCTTATCAGGATTCTTCTCCAAAGGTGGATCTACAGGTCTTTGTGGTTCTTCGAAATCTCAATCTTCTTCTTGAGTTTCATCATTCATGGTTGTATCATGAATTCTGGGTGCTTCTGCTTCTTCGGATTCTTCAGCAAGTCTCTTTTTGGATTTGTTGTAAGTTGTGTCTTCATCAAAGGTCACATCCCTGCTTATGTCAATCTTTTTGTATCCTGGGAAATATATTATGCAAGCCTTCAAGATTTCAGAGTAACCCATAAATATACCCTTCTTTCCTGAAGGATCTAACTTTGTTCTCTTCTCTTTTGGAATGTGTATGTACACTAGAAAGCCAAATATTTTGAGATGGCCGACTTCTGGTTTCTTGCTAGAGAAGACTTCTTCAGGAGTCTTGTTCTCAAGTACTCTATGTGGAGTATGGTTCTGTACATACACCGCTATTCTAGCAGCTTCTGCCCAAAGATGCATAGGAATATCTTGATCATGAAGGATTGCTCTTGTAGTTTCCATGATTGTTCTATTCTTCCTTTCTGCAACCCCATTCTGTTGTGGATTATAAGGAGTGGACAAATCCCTCTTAATCCATGAGTCTTTGCATGGCCTCTTGAATTCATTTGAAGTGAATTCTCCGCCATTGTCTAATCGAAAAATCTTGATATTCTTTTCAATATGGTTCTCGATCAAGGCTTTGAATTCCTTGAACTTGCTAAATACTTCATCTTTGTTCTTCATGAAGTAAACCCATGTCTTCCTAGAAAAATCATCAATAAAAGAAACATAATATGCATACCCACTTAATGAGTTTGATGACATAGGACCGCATACATCAGAGTGGATGATTTCCAAGATTCCTTTTTCTTTGCTTTCACTACTTGGAAATGTCTTCTTTGTATTCTTCCCTTTAGCACATCCTTTGCAGACCCCATCATGTTTTTCTTGGATTTCTGGAAGACCTTCAACAACTTTTCTTGCAATAGGTAGTGCTATGTAATGCACATGTGCAAGCCTTCTATGCCAAAGTTCACTTGGCTCTATTGTATCATGGACCATTTCCTGTTATGGATGACCCTTCAATTTGTACAATCCTCCTTCTTGTTCTCCAATCACTACCGCATCATCGATAGTCTTTCCTCTAGGCCACATGATGAATTGACCATCTATGAATGCAACCCTCATTCCTTTTGCATCCAATTCTGATATGGAGAGAAGGTTCTTCTTGAGTCCTGGTACAAACAATACTTCCTTCATTGTTAGAGACTTACTAGAGTCTAGTTTATAGGAGGATTCTCCACTACCTTTTATTGGATATTGGTAGTCATCTCCTAGCTTCACCTTGTGAGGTGATTCATGTTCTAACAGTCTCACAAAGGATTCTTTGAATCTAGTCATATGTTTGGAAGCCCCACTGTCTATAAGCCTATCATCACTTCCATGAGTAATTTTACCTGTGAGAGCTGAGATCAAAACATATTCATCCTTGCTTGAAGAATCTTCACTTTCATATCTGGTTCTCTTCTTTGATGGTTCATCATCCTCTGCAGCATGAGCATGATGTCTTGTTTTGTTTCCCTTATTCTTATGAGAGTGAACCTTGTTCTTAGGATAGTCTTTTGCAAAGTGTCCCTTTTCATCACATGTATAACATATCAATCTAGATAGGTCCTTTCTATTGTTATCTTTATGATAAGAGTTCTTACCTTTGGAGTAATGAGGATTTCTTATTCCCTTCTTGGAGTGAACTATGAGGGCTTGATCTTCACTTCCCATCTTCTCTTCTCAGGTTGCTATCCGAGCTTCTTCTTGAGAGCATTCTTCCCATAGTCTGCTGAACTTGACTAACTTCTTTCTTGCATAGATTTCTTGGATGAATGAATCCCATGACCTAGGGAGGCCATTCAAGGTAGTCATCACAATATTTGCATTTTCCACTTCTTCATCTACTACTTCTAGTTGTTCCTTGATCTGAGAAACTCTTGTGAAGTAAGACTGGATTGTTTCTGCATTCTGAATCTTCACATTCTTCAGTTGGTTTCTCAGAGTCATCTTCCGGTTTATGTTCTTCCCTTCAAACAATTTGGTTAGGGCATCAAACATAGCTTTAGGTGTCTTGAGAGAGGACACTTGTGGGATAAGGTGATCCTTAATAGAATAAACAATGATCCTATTTTCCATAACCAACTTCTTCTTATGTAAGGCCTTTGCCTCATCTCCCTCTAGAAATCAAATCTCCTCATGGATGTAGGAGTCCAACTCATTCTCTTCTAGGACCAGGGAGATCCTATACTTCCAAGCTCGAAATTTATTAGATCCCTCAATATTTTCATCAATATTGGTATGATGAGACATCTTTAACTGAGAACCTCAAATGGAAATAAAAAAGATTTAGATCTTACCAGGTCAAGATGTCGGATCTGGATTTGGAGCTGAAATCCCACAGTACTGGATCATGAGCAAATTAGGGTTTTTCTTTTCTAGAGTTCTGTCCACCCAAATGCCTTGAAATTTATTCCTAAATTTTATTTTAGGGAGGAGATCAATCCAGGCCTAGGCTCACTAAAAAATTCCTCTTATGTGAAAATCCCTAATTTCCGGAAACAGTGTTGGGTCCAAAACTAAAAAACCTCAGAATTGGATTCTGCTTCGACAGAAAGATGCGCCCTAGGGAGGAGATTTATTCCAACCTTATTTTGCTAAAAATCTATGGAGAGAGATCCACAAAGTAGGAATCCCTAGTTCCCGCAGCTGCACAGTGTCTTCTTCTCAGGTTAGCTCTGATACCATGTTAGATTTTTAACATTAAGCTAGCATAACATTAGGATCTTTAACTGAGAGAACAACAAGCACAACAATAAAAACATAGGAGACAGTGAACACAGTGTTTTCCTCAGGGAAACCATAAATGGAGAAAACCCTGCAACTTCCTCAGAGATAGAATCAGGACCAAAGTAAAACCCAAAACAGTAAGTGATCTCCTGACAACAGTAATCTTCTTCTTATTTAGCCCAGTGTCTTCTCCTTCCTCAACTATGTGCTACACTTGAGTGTGTATGTGATGTGTACTAAATAGAGAATCCATCTCTCTATTTATACTAATCCCAACATGACTAAAACCGTACTAGGGCCAACCTCTACTAGGAGAGTCTAATAACCCTAGTGCCCTGGAACTATGGGGACTTTAACCCTTAGACAATCGGAGGGTTACCCACAATGACTTGACATGACTTGATTACATTATTGATTCTCCCAATCGGAACATCGGGGTATGACATATCATGATAACATCCCAGAATAAACATCGGGTTACAATAGATAAGAAATACAAGTGAATACATTATGAAGTTATATTTACATAAATATTGCTGCTCTGACATCTGCATGAAAACATTTAAGTCTCGTTACTACACATAAAAAATATAAAACATTAAAACATAAAAACACAATTGCCATTTTATGGTTTTTGTTTCTTACCAATGTCGCCCCACTGTGCACCAAGTGGAAGTGGTAGATCAAGGTCACCCCTGAAATAAGTACCCGTGTATGCATAGGCCTCAACCATGAGGAGATGGTCTCTCAGCCATCGAAAAAATGGGTCTCCAAACTTCACCTTGCCTCTACCTGCCCCTGTGCAGGCCATGATCTGAACCCACCTCAGCATGCAAGGGTCTCTCACCCTGAACTCTTTGAATACTACTTGGGGTCTCAATTGGGGGACCTGCTCAAAAAATAAACATGCTAAAATGAATTCGAAACAGAACTGCTTCAACTCACCCTTCCGACACTTGGTCAACTAATCTTTGAAAATCGGTAGTAGATCCTCCACCTAGTTGAATATTGTGGGTGCCATAGCCTCTATAGCATAGAGAATATACGCTCTATATGCTTGATGAAACCCTTGGCTCCCTGCCACTCTCTGCATGGTAAATAAGACTGTGTGAAGAGGGCCATCCATAACTGCTTTGATGGGAATTTTCTTCCCTGATGTTCTGGTACTAGGAATACAATGGTGATTTATTAATTCCTGGGTGGTGATGTCCCCTCCATGAAAAATAGTCAAAGAGATGGGAGCACCCCATCTCGATAGGTCTATCAAGAAGTAGATATATTCTACTTCAATTATCAATACATGAGCACCCACCTCAAAATACTATTGCTTCGGATTCCACATAAAGAGAATATGCTCCAATAAATGCTCATGTGACACCATGCTAGGCGTGCGAAAAAACTTCAGAAGGCCACAGTCCCTCAATGCGGCTATACATCCCGTGTTTCTTTCAAAAAATGCATCATCATTATCATGTTGCCTCTCTTTCCAAATAACCATTTTTTACTGACAGAACCCTGCCAAAAACAATCATAAGGCTAATTAGAAACACTATCAACCCTTTTAATCATAAAAAAAACACTTACTTTTCCTTGCATATGTGTTTTCCTTTACCCACGTCCAGCACTGCCTGAGTCTCATTGAGGATAGGCGGTGGCATTTCCTGAGTGAAGTGTTTTAGGCGTGGTTCCTACGGGGTACCGCTTATCCCACAAGGGATAAGAGAGGTGCCCTCATTCAAGGTTTTAGGGCTCGCTCAAACTTCCCAAAACACCCCCCAAAATAAAAAATGAAAGCATAAAATGAAAGAGCAAGGTTCAAGCTTTCACTTGGAACTAATGGCACGTAAATCCGATAATAGACACTCCCGAAATCACCAACTGAAGATCTGTCCAAGAAACTTCTCCAAAGGCTCTCCACTATTGGTAAATGGTAAAATGTTTTGTTTTTTACTATTTACATAACTTTTATAAGCATTCTAGGTTTTGACATGTCATAGTTTTGTTTTAAAATCATTTATTACAAGAAAACTATTAGTCATGATCCTTTTATGTCGTTTATTGGATAGTTTAACAGTTGTTGCAAGATAAAGAGCAGTAGCAGTGAAAGTTTTTGGGAGTTTGTTTTTGACTTTTTCATACTACCATAAAACCAAAAAATTCTTTGAGCATTTATTGTGACACTTTGGTCATGCTATCCAAACTTAGTATCAAAGGTTCGAGTCCTTTTTTGACTCTTTTCAGACTCATAAAATCTCTCATCGTTAAAAGAGACCTAATGGAGTCTTCTTTAAACTCTTTTCTGGCTCCTTAAATACGAAAATATTGTGGAGAGATATTGTCTTCTTCACGCTCGTTAAAGCACTTGAAGAGTCATTCATCTAACAGTAGGTTATCACTTTTTTAGTTCAGATGAACTATTTACGAAAAAGGACCCTATGGAGTCTTCTTCCGTGGTCGTTCAGACTCTCTAAACATGAATGATACCAAGTTAACTTTCATTGGACTCGTTAAATGAAACATTGAGAGGCCCTCTTTCGGGAACGAACCCCTCCTCTCTCAGGTTTGTAAAACATATGAGTTTGGACTTGTCTTCGAAAGAGATACAACGAGTGTTTGTTACCTTCTTTGAACTAATAAAAATGAAAAGAGGAACTCATTAACCATGATGGGGAAATTAAGGGAAGGGAATCATTTTGCAAATAAATGGTAGTTTGTCGTTACCTTTGAACATGGCACTTGTCTGCATATCATTTCAGTCAATTGGGTATTTAGCTGATTTTCAAGATGATCCACTTTCATGAGTCATGTCACTCCTTTGAATATTTTCAAAAGAATGCATTGTCCACCATCTCACTGTGTGTTTGTCTGGTCTAGTCATGCTTCCAAATCTTCAGTCGTGTCACCTGATGTTCAAAGGGAAGTTGAAAGAGTTTACCTCTGCAGTCAAAACAACCTCTGTGTCAGTACCTTTTCAGTCAATCTGATGGTTATGTCATTCACATCATTCCAAAACTTTGTTTTGAGTTTCGTGTCATTGATGTGGGATTCATCATGGCCCTCCTTTGATGAGACTATTCCTGTCGACATCAGCCCATCATCCAGGAAATAGTCTTAGAAAAAAAAATTAGTACCTTGAGATATGTATGCCTCAATGACAAATTCTCTCGCTCTCGACATAGGTTCACATCATTTACCTTTGATTGATAGAATCAACTAGGTGTTCGACATCAAGACATCTATTCACACTCAATAGATTGTACTAGGGTACCTTGGGAATCATTGACATCAATGGTGATCTCACTCGCAATCATTAACGGTTCACATCATTGGTCGATAATCAAGTGGTTTCTACCATGTTCAAATTCAGAACATTGTAATCACATGGATAGAATCGTACTTTGTGGAAAACGAGACGAAGACCCTGGGTACTTGTTTAGCACTCATTGCATTCCCTAGGTTGCGATGGAGTTTTGTATATCAAGCATGGATCCACATTTGTATGGTCGTGGCTATGCTCAAATTTGCATCTGTATGACATAGATCTGTAGCTAGGGTTTTCACCCTAGCTTGTGCTGATGAGCACCTACTAAGTAATCTGGAATCCTTAGTAGCAGTTCAATGATGTGTATGAATTAAAAGCTATTACTGAAATAAAAATTAAATCTAAACGTTCATGAAGCAAGACAGTAGAAAGTAAATAACATAAAACAAAAAGCAGTAAATGGTAAATAATGAACTTTATTGATGTTACCTCCAATGAGGAGGTTGGAGGAGTCCGTTGCGCTGGTCCGATGTCGGTGGCTTCGAGCTCCAAGCTGCTTCTTCTCCTTCTCCGGTGGTGGAAATGGGCCAAAACAGTTCTCAATGGTGAAAGTAGCTTGATGGTAAGCTAGGGTTTCGAGAATAATTTCGGCAGAGGCAGGATGCTTATGATTGTGGATGATGAAATGAGGGGTCTCCACCACTTATTTATAGTTTTTTAGTGGTGGAGTGCTGGCCCATGGTTTTGGAAACCATATGGTTTAGAGCAGCTTGTTTAGGGTTTTTTCCTCCTTTTCCTCATTATTTTATATTTTTTTCTTCCCTTTTGGGGATTTTGCTATTTTAGAGGGATTTTGGACATTTTTGGAGGAAAAAGGGGTTTTTTGGCCTTTTGGAGGCTTTTTAGATGGTTTTATGGCCTTTTGGAGGATTTTTAGTGGGATTTCCAGTGAAATATGGTAGGAAAATGGACAAATGAGCCATGTAGTGGGGTAGATGAGGTAGTTAACCATTTTTGGGTGTTAACAGATTGCCCCCTGATGTGCGAGGGCAGGAGCTCATCGTATGGCCGATGGACATCATGAGTCATTCTTGGTTTGTGTTGGGGTGTGGAGAAGAGAAGGAAGCAACTGAAGTCCGGGACACCGATCTCGAACCACCTGCAAGGACTGAAAAGTACATAACCTCAATAATGGATGAGGGATCATCTGATAATATGGACGAGGCGGGCATGCCCCTACTCGTATCAAGATACATAACAATCACTTGTGAGGCCCAAAATGAAAGACCTGGAGTAAATAATCACTGTGCATATCATGAGAGTCCAGAGGGGACACAAATCTGGAACATACTGCTGAGCTGACCATGTTTGAGTTGAAAAAATAGATATACTGGAATGGCAGCAGTGATACTTAATGTGGTTCTGAAGGAACTGATGCGCTGCTGGATCAGAGTGAGAAGGGTCACACTCGTAATGGTACACTGATCTGAAACTGAACTGGGTACTCAAAGAAGCATAGAACTGAATGGCTTCCGAATACAATCGCCAATGCAGCCCGGACATCCACGGGAACATATAACTGGGCGTTCCGAAGTGACTCACCAATGTGCTAGAGTCAGGGCAAATCCGGGGTCTTCGACATAGAATGGAAAGGGTATGTATCGTACGTGATTCTCAACGATGCGAATAAGGTGCTGAAGTCGAACATGTGAGAAACAACCATTCGGAGAGGCAATAATGATTCCTCCCAAAATGGTCCGTAGGCACTCACCACAGATGGTGATGGGTCCAAGGCGCAGGAGCCTCTAGGTCTATCCTCTTGAATAGAGGAGTTGTCGTCGACAGAGGGAGACCTGCAACTATCAAGGAAATGATGTTTCCTTGACAGGAGCACGAGGTGCAAAACCGAACTGTGATAGTACTGATGGTAAGAGTGATAAACTGGTGGGACTAACTGGGAAAGTAGAGTGGGTGGAATCAAACTTCCTTTGTTCAGAGTAGGATGGCGGGGATGATCGGGCAGCACATGAAACTGATGGGTGGTAAAGGGATCTGGGCAGTTCACTGGGCTGAGGGAGACTCAAGCTGTGGTAACATGGTAGGAGACTGCAGAATACTCTGAACAAAGGCGACCTGGTTGGAGGTGCTGCCGAGAGGATGGATCATAGTGCCAAGAGGTGGGGGGGACTTCTTCATGGGTTATGGAACGAGAAGAAGTGTGGATATATAAAATGCTACTGTCGTGTGGATTTTCCGAGCCCATGACAGTACATGTTCGTGGTTGCTTTCATATTTACTGAGTCTGAAAGCAAATAAGAAGGCTCTGTAGTGATGAAATGGTACTATCATGTGGATTTTGCGAGCCCATGACAGTTCATGCTCGTGGTTGCTTTCAATTTTAAGGAGTCTGAAAGCAAATAAGAAGACTCTGTATTTGGAATGGTTAGGCGAGGAGGAAGTGTTCAATTAGGGGACATTTATGATGATCAGAGCTGATGGCGGGGGGGAACACTGGTGGATCTCCTTGCCGGGTGGATGGATGGTGGAAAAATAACGAGACCTTTGCAGTATGACAGGAGTGAATGGTTCATGTAAAAAGTGTGGAACGATCATACTGCGGCCGATGTGGTGCGCTAACCGAGGTGACTATGAGTGTCTAAAAAATGGGCAAAAACTGATGTAGTCGAAAAGATGCAACGAGGTGATCATTATGATGAGCTAGTCATGCTAGTTCCAATCATGGAAACGGTTCAGAAAACGGATTCCGGATGGGTTCAGAATGGCCAAAACAAGAACGAAGTCGACGGACTATAAATAGGAAGTGGGCCCCATGTGACATGTCATTTGTACGCGTCGAGATTGATTGGTGATCGGAGTGAACTAGAGCTTACGGGTGATTTCTGGACGATCTGACCGGTGGATTCGAGATTCGGGAGAGCTAGGTATTCTGTTAAATCGACACCTGTTGTGATTTTTTGGGTTGGGGGGTTGGTGGGGCCCAGGAGGCTCTGTTGTACGGTCGATAGGTGTGGACCGCGGGTTTAGTGGTCGATATCGCGGTCTCCGACCGCGGGTTGGACTTGGACAGCCGCGGTCAGAGGTCGCGACTGTCAGGTTGGACAGCCGTGGTTTGGACCACGACTGTTGGGCTTGATAGCCGCGGTTGGGACCGCGACTGTGGAGCTTGACAGCCGCGGTCGGGACCGCGACTGTGGGGCTTGACAGCCGCGGTCTGGGCCGCGACTGTGGGGCTTGGCAGCCGCGGTCTGGGCCGCGACTGTTAGGCTTGAAAGCCACGGTCTGGGCCACGACTGTGGGCTTGACAGCCGCGGTCTGGGCCGCGACTGTGGGATTGACAGCCGCGGTCTGGGCCGCGACTGTTGGGCTTGATAGCCGCGGTCTGGGCCGCGACTGTCCTAGGGTGGGGATGGGGTGGGCAGGTTTGTCTTTTGGACATGAGGCTAATGAGACTTCTTTGTTTGATTTGTAGGATGCCACGGGTGATATGGCGAGAGAGGGAGATGCCAGAGGATCTAGTGACTGCCATTCGAGAGGACCGTCGGGTGCGTTCCATGTTGGCACTCTTCGGACTACTAAAGTTGACGGAGATTCCGATGATACGGTCAGCAGGTTTACTGCTGAACCGCTTGATTGAGTTCTGGGAGCCCGAGACACAGGCATTTTGGGTACAGGGAGAGAGGGTGGACCTCACCCTGGTTGATGCTTATTTCATGACGGGGTGACCCTGCCTGGGGCGGGTAGCGGACACACAGCCGCGGGTCTTGGCGGATCTCGACATAGATGACTTGGCAGCGCGCTTTTGCAGGGAAGACGCGAGGGTGCATAGGAATGCACTCCGGATTCAGGATTTACGGGAGGCAGCTGTACAGGCGATGGCAGCTTGTGTCGTACGGATTTTGGGATCCCAGGCACCTGAGAAGGTGTCGGGGGGTCAGATGCAGATTGTTGAGCGAGTGCTGGCTGGGACATACTATGCTTGGGGCCAGATGTTCCTGACCTGCGTGCAGCGACAACTGACCGCAGCGAAGGAAGCTGGCAAGGGATTCTATTTTGGTTCGTTTTTAGTGGCATTCTTTATGGAGAGGGTCCCTACCCTGCGGCCGCGGGTGCCGGTCAGAGAGGGAGGCCCGAGGGAGCCCCGGATGATCCGGTGGGGAGAGATGATGCGTCGTCGGGGCGGCGGGGACGTGGGGCGGTATTTCACTCAGGAGCTATATATGCAGTGGCTACAGTTACCTCTGGCATTGGAGGACTACCCGTACCGAGGCATGGACTACACAGGGGATCCAGATGCGCCACGACCACCTGGACAGGCATGGGGTCCAGACGGTATGTATGATTTTAATTGTTTGGTCCAGTTTTTTATGTTATGTATAATATATATGGTGACTGACAACTCGGTGTTTGCAGACGTGGGTCTGAGGCCGCCGCGAGATCATGTGCCCCGTAGAGGGGTTGTGGCGGTGCCGGCTTTGCTCGGGCGAGGGCCTGTGCATCGGCGAGACGCGGATGGGGCGCTAGAGTCTGTACGGGCGCTGTTGGAGCGGCTGTTGGCGGGAGTGAGCGAGGTGGGGTGGGAGGACCTTCCTTGAGATACGATTCAGGATTGTAGGCAGGCGCCTCGAGATTTCAGAGGGATAGCGTTCCGGGTGGCTCTCTTAGCAGAGAGGGCACGAGCACAGGTACCGAGGCCCAGGCGAGTTGAGGACTCGTCGGAGGAGGAGCAGGAGGAGGAGTCAGAGGCTGCTGACACAGAGAGTGATCCGGGGTATGATTCCCACTAGGGAGAGAAAGGAGCTCTCCCTGATTTTTTGTAGCTGCGGCTTGTATTTTATGAGTGTTGAGGGATGTACATACAGATTTTTTGTATAGCTGAGTACTGGGGTACTCAGAACATGTATAGTTCTGAACGTGTATTGTTTGACTTGTATATATATATATGCACGTGGATGCACATTATTTGGTGATGTTGTCTCATTTGTACGCACGTGGATGCGCTTTATGATATGTTTGATACTGCACGTGGATGCAAGTAGTCTAGGCTGTTGGGCACGTGGATGCCCCTTTGTTGACATGATATGATGTATCTATGACTAGGCACGGGGATGCCCCTATGGATGCAAATGTCATTTTTATGGTTTTATGTTTTATGTACGCAAATGTTGATGCAATGCAGTCTTTTTGGTTTTTTGTATATTTGGATGATATGCTATGGGGTAATGATGCATGATGGAGGTGTTACATAGTGTGATTGATATGCCAGTCTAGGATATTGTTCGCCATTTGGTCTGCGACACTATTGTAGGCTCTTGGGACATGTGTGAATGTGATGGATTCAAATTGTCGGCTAAGTTGTTTTGTACGCAGGAATTTTCTAAATAGGCAGGGATCACGCACCTGGTAGCAGTTGTTGAGCTAGAAGACAAGAAGCTAGGAGTCCAAGAACACATGAAGGTGACGTATGCCCATCTGGAGGGCAGCAGTTAGGAGACCGGTCACAGCATCATACTCCACCTGGTTATTGGTGGCAGCGCCGATACATATTCCGTCAAGGTGGATGCGTTCGTTGGAAGGGGAGTATAAGACCCATGCTACGGAAGCTAGGTTGGGTGACCAGCGGCTGGCACCATCAGCGAAGCCGATGTAACAAGGTGGAAGAGGATCCATCTGTGGGCATGCAAAAATGCAATAAATGTGAGATTGTGGTCAAAAAACGGTGAAAAACAAAAAGAGAGCAAACTGTGCAAATGCGGACCAATGAGGTCGCAGTTTCAGTTATGGGTAGAAACGTTTCAGATACAACCCATTCCGGGGGTTGGAGAAGGGTCGTCCTTCAAAGTCTGCTAAAATGTATGCCCCCTTGCCGAGGCAAGTTTGCACAATGTAAGAGCCTTGCCACATAGACTCGAATTTTCCTTTACCTTTTTTGTCGTTGGCTTGGTCATAGGCGAGGACGAGGTCCCCTTCGTGGAAAGTTCGAGGGTGAACATGTTTGTCATAATGGGCTTTCGAGCGTGTTTTGGCAGCTTCGACATTCTGGAGAGTGGCATGACGATCTTCATCGGCTTGTTCGAGGGATAGCAGAAGTTGTTCAAAGGGGGAGGTATCCGGGAGAAGCTCAACAGCGATGTGTAAGGTAGGTATCTGACACTCAATGGGGAGGACAGACTCTACACCGTGAACTAAATGAAATGGGGTAAAACCGGTGGCGGTCTTGGTGGATGTACGGTAAGCCCATAGAGCAGGAAATAGCATATGGTTCCAATTGGACTTATGCCGATTAACTGTGCGTTGGAGTATGGTTTTCAGGATTTTGTTAACTGCTTCTACTTGACCGTTCCCTTGAGGGTAGTAAGCCGAGGAAAATTGGTGTTCGAACTTGAGGAGGGTGGATAAATCGCGCCACACACAATCTTCAAAATGTGATCCATGGTCAGATACCAATTGTTGAGGGACTCCGAATCTAGTGATGACATGGTTGAAGAAGAAACGGGCAGCAGTGTCAGCCTTACAATTGAAGGTGGGCATGGCTTCCGCCCATTTGGTGAAATAATCGACGGCGACAATGATGTACTTACGGCCGTTTGCGGATGTGGGTCTACACTCCATGAAGTCGATGGCCCACTTACAAAAGGGACCAACAGTGACTACTGGGTGTAACGGAGCAGGTGGCGTCCGAGCTTTGGGGGCGAAAAGTTGGCAGTTATGGCAATGCTTGACCGCATTGATGCAGTCGGTTAAGAGTGTGGGCCAAAAATATCCGGCGCGAACGACCTTTTGGGCAGTGGCCATCCTGGAGAAATGGCCGCCGCAGGCACCGCTATGACAATCATTAAGGACTTGTTCAGCTTCCGTATGTGTAAGGTAACGACAAAGAATTGTATCGATTCCTCGCCGGTAAAGGACATCTCCAATGAGGAGGTAGCGAGAGGCATGGTGACGGATACGACGATGTCCGTTTCGAGTGACTGTGGGTTGAAACTTCTGTGTGCGCAGGTATAACAAGATATCGCCGTACCACGGGTCATCGGACGAGATGGTAAATAAGTGATTATCGGGTAACTCTTCGGAGATAGGCAGGGCTGGGATAAAGGAAGGGAGATCCGTCATGAGCTGGGAAAGCGCAAGGGCTTTGGTGCTCTTGGGTGTTTGAAAAGTAAGGTCATATTCTTGGAGGATAATGACCCATTTGGCCGCACGACCTTGCAGGAGCCGCCAGTTTAAGAGATAGACCATGGGGTTAGAGTCTGCGACGACTGTGGTATGACTAAGTAAAATGTAGTGTCGCAACTTTTGGACGAAAAAGACCACTGCTAGGGCTAGTCTTTCCTCATGTGGATAACGTAAGGGTGGGCCAGACAAGGTCTGGCTAACGTAGTAAATGACATGTTATTGTCGTGAGGCGTCTTCTTGGACCAGGACTCCTGACACAGCATGCTCGGATGCCGAGATGTATAGGATGAAATCTTAAGAGAAATCCGGAGGGGAGATCAAGGGGGCTTGGGTGAGAGATTTCTTGAGGGCATTAAATGCAGCTTCTGCTTGCTCGTCCCAGACAAAGGGTACTCGGGTACGAAGTAGGCGTAAGAAACCATGAATGGTTGTGGCGTAATCGGGAATGAAGCGTCGAAGGAAATTAGATCGCCCTTGCAGACTTTGGAGCTGCTTGAGTGTTCAGGGAGAGGGAAGGTCTAAGATGGCTTGGACTTTCAGTGGATCTACCATAATTCCTCTGTGAGAGACAATGAACCCCAACAATCGGCCTGCCGGAACGCAAAAAACACACTTGTGTGGGTTCAAGCAGATCTGATATTTGCGACAACGCAGAAAAACTTGCCGAAGGTCGTTTAGGTGGTCTGATCGTTTTCGGGAACGAGATGTAAGGTCATCTAGGTATACGAGCAGGATGTGGACCAAATCATGAAAACAATAGGTCATGGCCAGCTGGAATGTTGCGCCATCATTTTTAAGACCGAAAGGCATAACACGATAGGCAAAAGTGCCCCATGGGGTAGTAAAAGCGTTCTTGTATTGGTCTTCCTTACGGATTTGTATCTGATTATATCCGGAAAAACCGTCCATGAAGGAGAGGAATTCATGCCTCGCACACGCATCGATGAGCTGGTCAATGAATGGCGTAGGGAAATTGTCTTTGGGACAGGCGCGGTTTAAATCTCGGAAGTCAGTGCATACTCTAAGGGT
>LPNX010567533.1:77819-171594 GCA_001517045.1 Pseudotsuga menziesii
GGATTTCCAATGAAATATGGTAGGCAAATGGACAAATGAGCCATGTAGTGGGGTAGATGAGGTAGTTAACCATTTTTGGGTGTTAACAAGATCTATGTTGTATGTTTTGTAGCTATGTCCAAGTTTGAGTCCTCTATCACATGGATCAGCGTTGTATTCTAGTAGCCATGGTTGTTTATTGCTCTCATGGATCTGCTTTGTATTGGTCTGCAGCCATGAGTTGGTTACATTTTTCTACTAGTAAAAAATATTGATGCATTGCAGATGCCTACTCGACAACACTCTCCGATCAAGCTGACTCTTACCTCGAAGTGACAACTTTTTCTCTCAAAGCTCTCTCTTATCGTAACCCTCTAAGCCTCATGCTTTGGGGGGGAATTTTTTTATACCCAAATACTGTCACCAACATGTGATGATATCCTTAACACCTATGTTTTCCCTAAATCCCAAACTTGGCGTGGAAACATGCTATGGATGTCAATTCTACATAAAAAACCCTAGCACCACTTTTTTCCTTTAGTTGATGAGTGGTACCTTGTTCAGCACCGCCTGAGTCCTGTTACAGAGAAGCGGTGCCACCACATATGTGCTTTGTTCTTGAAGCGGTTCTTACCTACACCGCTTTGTCATAAGAGTATATAAGCGGTACCCTCGGTAAAATTGGAAAAAAAAGAGGATTCTTAAGGCTTCTAGAACATAAGAATTGTGTTATCCCTATCAATCTAGGTTGGTTGGAGTTGAGATCCCTCTTGGTAGGATCTTATGGCCACCTCACACATAATTCTCTCAATTATCCCTATCCATTGAGCCCTATAAATACAAGCTCATGTCCCATAGTTGAGAGGGATAACTGAATGGTAATGTTATGCTGTTGAATTGACTACCTAGCCTAATCCATTGGAGAGCACAAGAGAGAAAGTTGGAGCAAGGTGTTTGTCTTGTGGAGGAGTTTGTCAACACTAAGGAAATGGTTGTAATTTTCTTCATTGATTTCTTAATGCAAAGCTAATTTCCGTCCCACATATCTGTTGTACTGATATTGTATGTATATGTTACTGGATTCCTTAGTCACTAGTATGGATGTGTAAATAATGTTCTGGTAGCTTTGATGTTCTTCTTTGTTTGACATGTTCTGCAGGTACATAGGTTCGTCATCAAAGCATTATTCCAGGTGTTTACAACATTCAGGAAAGGTTTTCACCCTTTCTCGTTCACTTATTTGTTCCGGATCTAAACCATTCAGACCAGAGGAACATATTATGTCCGCAGAAGGTGCAATATTCTTGACAACAGAATTCAAGGAATTGAAGATTGGATTAGAAAAAGAACAAGAAGAGATTGTTGTAGATACTGAAGAACTTGAAGAAGCAAGATGGGCTAATATTGATCTAAAAATCCAATTAGAGGAAGCTAAAAGAAGAAAAGAAGTATTGAAGAACCACTTGGATGAAAAGGAGAAGAGTTGGGAGAACCTAGAAATGGAAGTGGTTGGATTCAAGAAGAAGATTGAAAAATCAAATGTACATGTGAAGTTTACAAATAGGTCCTCCATATTGGATGAGATTTTGTATTGTCAAAGACCTACATTTGACAAATCCGGTTTTGGCTACAACAAAGAAAAGGAAAAACCAGAGGTTGGAACATGGTCTCCTGAGACTCCCAAAGCAAGGTCCTTAATGACCAAAGATGAAAGCAGAGCACCTCCTCATGTACCTTCACAAGACAACAAAACTTTTGAAATACCATATATGCATCAAGAAGCTAGGCTTGGTTCTCAAAGAAAGCTAAGAAGAGAAATATATCCAAGATGGAAACAAAGTCCCAGGTGTGAAAATATATTTAATGGATATTGTTTTTCTTGTTCTAACTTTGGTCGCAATGACATGTATTTTGCATATGGGGGAAGGAGTATCGAAAGACAAAATTTCAAGGTTAGATGCTGGACATGTGACCAAATTGGACACCTTGCTTCCAAATGCCACACCATGAGATGCTTCACCTATGGAGGTGGTGGCCATAAGTCCCAAGTATGTGAAAGTCCAAGAAGACAATTCATGAGAAGACTAACATACAACTCAACATGGAAAATCAATGATTCTGGAATAAGAACGACACAGACAGTTTTGAGAGACAAAGGAGAAATAATCTCAGCCAATTACTCTCTAAGGTATGGGTGAAGAAAAATATTTTTCTAAATTTGAATGAAGTAGATTAGTCTACAAGTGAAGATGGCTGCCATATGGAAAGACATACTTGAATTCTTCTAAAGAATTTGAGTTTACCATGAGTTCATCATTAGAGAATGAACTCAAATGGAAAATAATGGCTCTCCAAGAATAAACAGGTCCAAGGATTGCATACATTAACAATTGGTATGATAGGGGGAGTATGGGATGTTGATTCATGCTTACCTTTTATGAATTTACTTTCCCATATAAGTGCACAAGGATTGACAAAATGTCTTCAAATAACACTTGTTGTTGATATCTGATTCTATGAGAAAAATAAAGTGAAGGAAACAGCTAGTTCATGGTATTATGCACCTGTAGGATGAAGAAAAAAAGAAAGTTTGATGTTTGGAATTCGTGGGTTGCCTCAGTACTAAATAATATATTATTTTGAAGCTGTTGTAGGAAGACATCTGATAAAAATTTGTGATAACAGAGAAAGGGTTTGGGTAAAAAAAATTTAAGACTTGGTTGCTTCTTTTGTCGTGTGGACTGAATAATGATTATGTAGCTGGAATACCTTAATGATATCAGATAACCTTGAGGACATGACCACACTTAAAATATATAAGCAACTTGACAATGATATGATAATGGACACAGTGTTGATATAATAGTACATCAAAGTTTGATGACACCCACAACAGTAGTATGACTTGATTTTTCAATGCAATAAATTAAAGATCTTGCATAGGGTGAATAAGTCTTTCAACTTGATATGCTACAATATGAAGTCAGAATGGTTTACTATTTTTGTGGATAGTGATCACCTCGTGTGACAACCCTTAATGCTACAAGTGCTCTCATTGATCATAAAAGGGGGAGTTTGTTCTAAAAAGGCTTGACAGGAGGATCATGGCAAATATTGATATATGCTTACTCTGATTTTTGGAATCCCAAAAGAGAGGAGCAACATTAGAATATTATTGAAAGAATTTTTGTTTGATAACAAATTGGGAAATGGATGAAATTTGAACTATGTGAGGTGTCATAATGATAGGGGGAGCAAGTAATCGACATGAAAGGAGAAGCAACTTGGCTTGAAAAACCAGCACCAATAATTTGATGGGTAGTATGTTTGAAACTGGCAAGCAATGGAAAATTAAACCTCAGCAGATCAAGTAGCCTATTTGAATGGGGGAGAATATATGAAGATGGAAAGTGATGATCAAAAGTTCAGATCACCAATTGACATGGAAGAATTCAAAGAATTTTTTGGGGGAATTGTGAAGCCTTTAATGGCTACTTGACCATTTTTCATTAATGTCAAAAGGGGAGATAAATTGCAGTTTCCATCAATGACAAAGGGGGAGATTGATGAATATGATTGTCATTAATGAAAACATTAATGAAAAATATTAATAATTATGACTTGTAGAACACATGGCATGGCTTGAGGACTTGGCAAGCTTGATGACAAACAAAGATGGAAAAGCAAGCATGACATGATGAAGAGAAATCAAGACACAGGATGGATTGAAGACAAGGTTGGACATGATGACAAGGCTAAAGACAACAGAAAATGTTAGGAAACCAATGAATACCAAAGTACTGGCATAGAATAAAATGGCATGAAGGACATGTATTGATGGCGTGGCTTGATATAGGCATTGAAACACCAAATGGGCAATGACCTATTATGTGGTCATTTGTGGCTTAATAAGATTATGAAACCCTTGAAAAAGGTTATGGTGCATATAAAGTCTTGGCACTCCCCTACATGATGATATCATGGCACTTAGACATTTTTGGATGATAGTTGATGCCCTTGATATTGGCGATGACATCTTTGTGAAAATCTCAAGCAACAAAAATGTATATAAACATATATGTTCTTATGTATCAGGTTGGCCTGACAGTATTTTACAAGTTGGCTTCAAGTCAAGATAAAAATAAAAATAAAAATAAAAATATTTAAGACAGGTCGACTGATAAATTTAGGGTGGAAAACTACTATAAAAAAGCCAACGGATTTATTTTTTTTGTGGCATCAGATGTGTGAATCTCAAATAATTTAAAAAAAAAGTGAAATAATTTAAAAAAATGAAATAATTTAAATAATATTCCCAATTGCACATAGATTGTAAAAGGTCAATAACGGATCACTTTGCACATAGATTTTAAAATGTCAATAACTGATCACTTTTTACTGAAAAATGGATTGAACACCTTAAATTTCCTCTCTGCGGGTTTCTGTTGAATTTCAGGTAGATTTCTTTTAAAAATATAAAATAGAATTCCAAAAAAGTGAATTCTTTGACATTACTCGAATAAGCTTAAAGCTTATAAAAAACAATGTAGCCCTTGGACACAGTGATTAATGGCTAAAATAGGCTATTTAATGCCCTTGCAATAAACATATCATATATTGCATCTCAAGTCATTCAATGACACTGCAGAAGTAGGCATGTCATTGGTTGGATTTCAAATAATTTGAGATTCAGGTGGCACCCATGCTGCATCCTCATTAAATAATTTGCAACAAGCTAAATATTGTTAATTATTGTTAATTAACTAATTAAAATTGGTATTAAAAACTGTGCTGTGTTTCTAGCGAAAGAAAAATAATAAAAAAAAAAAACTAAAACTGAGCACAGGTTGAATCTCAAATAACTTGAGATTCAGGTTCCACCCCTGCTGAACCCTCATTAAATAATTTGGAACAAGCTAAATATTGATAATTGTCATTAATTAATGAAGTAAAATTGGTATTAAAAACTGTACCGTATTTCTCGGAAAAAGAAAAAATATGACCACAGGACGAAGCACAGAACAGCACAGATGTTTGGGTAGGGTATTTTGTTTTCAAAACTGCAGTCCCATGGATTCTGACCTAAATCATGGTTTCACTATCCATCATGTAAAAGTTTCCAAAAATATACAGAATCCAAATGGGACCAAAATTTTCCCGCAAAACTGACCAAAAGTTTCCTGAATTTTTTTAGATTCCTCCAAAAGTGACCCAAAATAAAAATGCAGAATCCATAGAAATAAGAAACCATATTTTATGGATATTGCGTAGAAAGATTGTCGTTAGTTGTTAAGTAGCATAATCGTATACTTTATTTAACTATTAGTTACAGCGAAAAATACATATCATGCAGTATAGCATTTAATGTGACGGCGGTCGCACTGTCCGCCATGGGATCCTTAATGTATAAATAGTGCTGCCAAATGTATAAATATAACAGTGGGTGTATAATTTATTTTAGATTCCTTAATCCAGTTGTGTGTGAACAAACAAACTACACATTCTACTATTACCTCACATCTTTAATCTAAATACATAATCAAATCAACTTATATATATATATATATATATGAAAAAATCAAAATTTATGAAATTAATAACTTGAATTTTTGTCACAACTTTTTTCAGTAAATTTATTAAAATTTTATAAAATCACCGTAATTTAACATAACATAGATAAATCAAGGGTGTAGACCAATTAACCACAGGATGCACTGTAAAAAAAGATAGATAACATCTACGTGTAAAACTTGTCAAGAATGAAATTCACAAATTCAAGGAGAAAGAGAGAAGCATCACCCAAATATAGTCGTCGCCATGCTCGTCTTCTTTTGCCAACGTCTGGAAGAAGCGACCGATATACTGTCTGCATTAAATTAATGCTCGGCTTCTTTTGCTCAAAAAAATTAATGGCCGGCAGCTTTTTTTGCTAAAAAATAAAATTAGATTGTATTGTAGGTCAAGTGTTAGTCGAGTAGGAATTATATTGTAGGTCAAAAAATTAATGCTCAGCTTCTTTTGATGAAAATAAATTAAAGGCTTTGGAAGAAGCGAGCTCACTGTTTGTCGAGAAGTAGGAATTATATTGTAGGTCAAGTGTTCACATCAACATTTAGACAAAAGCAAATGTCCTTTGAGGAATTGTCTAGTTCTGAAAGCTTTCAAACTATCACAATAATTCAGGAATTGTCTTCGTCAATTGCATCCAAATTATGTAACATCATCATAAAAACAAATAATGTTTTATTTTCTTTTCAAATAATTGTTTTTTAAATTACTTATATTAAAGATATTTTATGAATTCACATGCATATATTATCAATGAATAACGACAAGCATGGAATACGTCTTCACCTTAAAATATATTCCATCCGATAAAAATAGCAAGACCCACAAAAGGGTAAATACAAGCACCATGTGAACTTCTGCAAATTGTGTGAAACAAGTAAATTTGGTATTTTAATGTGAAACGTGTGCTAACTGTGTGAGTAATTAAAGTTAGTTTTTAATAATGAGTATGTTGTCGATATTGTAAGTTGACCATACCACGTGGGTTTGCAAAACAAGTAAATTTGGTATTTTAATGTGAAACCGTGTGCTAACTGTGTGAGTAATTAAAGTTAGTTTCTAATAATGAGTATGTTGTCGATATTGTGAGCTGACCATACCACGTGGGTTTGCAGGAATTGCCTTATGTAGGCCCAAAGCACGGGAATAAATATAGTAATAGACTGTAAGAGAAATCATTGTAAAAGGAATGTGGTCGTTAAAAATTCCATGATTGAACACATGCTCTAGAAATGAGCATATGTTCCTATTTGAAATGCTTTGGCTCTTGGAAAACCTCCATGCATGCCCCCGAACACCACCACATTGTAACGTTCTGGTTTTGACCCCGTTGCATTTGATGTACATGATGTATATATTGTAATGATCATGGTGTGGAGCTAAAGGCCAAGGCCCCATCATCGATCGGTTATGCTATGTTTTGGGTTTAATTGTCACTGATGGTATATCGGGGCATGCAGCATATATTAAGTGTATCATCATGTAAATATGCATCTTTAATTAAATAACCCGACCAGCTACGATCGCGGCAACTAAAATGAGAAAGGGGCAGATTTTCACAAGGATAATGATGTGGAGGAATTTGTCAAACCTTGGCCAATGGGGTAAAAATCCATGTGTCTTCTTCCCTTGCCTTACCCAACCACTTTCATTGAAGAATTGCTGGTGGTGGTTGAGGCAGTTATTGTTTTGGGAGTGGGGTGGCAGGACTATCAGTCCATGCCTACACGCACACTCCACCACGGTTGACTTCACAATGGCCAAAACCACCGTCATCCCTCACGCAGACATTTGTTCTCTCCCCGCCTGTGCTGAACACTCACGCACTCCCTACTCGCGTCTATCCACTGTTCTGTTGATCCACGCACTGGCTGGAATTCTTGTTCATCCTCACGCAAGGATTGTTGGATGTTGTTGCTCACGCACATGAGCGATCTTGGTGTTATCCACGTCGTTTTTCCTCTGCGGATTTGCGAGTGGTGAGACCGTATCCTTTCCTCACGGGCTGCGTGGTGGGTTCTGTGTTGTTACCATCTGCACAGCGGACTGGGAGCTGTGCTCTTTCATTCCCATTTGCAGCTGTATGCTCTTCTCTCAGACTGGTATGGTCGTTTAATTTTCTGTCATTTAAATGTTGAGATTGGAGCTGTGGTTCTTCCTGTGAGTCACAATGGTCGCTGTCCTTCTCAAGGTCTGTTGTGATTGTTGTGGCTTCTTTATGTTTGGGGGTCTGTTGCAAGTCTTCCTCACGCACAGACCGTTTGGAACCATTTTCCCCACGTTGTGAGTTGTGCTCACTGTTTATGGTTTTGGGATTGTTGTTTTCCCACGTTCATTGGTGTGTTTGGGACTGTTGTAAATTCGCGTGAGAGTCATCTTGGCCACGATAGGGCCAAGAATGACTCAGAATTTGTCTTCCCTGTCTTAAGCTGTATCAGCTGATTGATTGCACGTGTGCAATGGTTGGTCTTCAAACTATGTAGGGAACAGGGATGGGGCCTTGGTTTGCTTGATAAACCTGGTGGCTGGAAACCACACAGATAGAGCTAGAGGGCTGACTTTCTTCTCCACAACCCCTTAATAGCACTAGAAGGGGATGCAAGGCCTGAGGGACTGTGTAGCAGAGAAGGGACTGATTCCTTGTGTTGGGTGTGTGTGGGTGTCTTAGAAATCAGGCTAGTTTTGGTGTAGGTGTTATTGGCTCTGCAATGAGCTCACTAGCTTAGCATTTAGTCTTTCCCAACTCTTGGATGGCCTGATAAACCCAACTATGTTGGCTTGGCTATGTTTTGTGTATCCTTGGCTATGTGTCAGCCTGCTAGTTCCCTTATTCCTTGGAGAATCATCCCTAGCTCAGGGGTGGCAGCGCTGCTGAGAGATTAAGTAGCACGCTGGCCTATGGTTGGGTGGAACGTTGCAACGACGTAGCTGGTTGCGGAACGAGTTCATCATAAGATAAGTGATTTTTTCCATTTTTACTTCTGCAACTATATTTTCTGTTAATGAATGTTATGAACATGTGGAATGCATGCATGTATGAATGCTGTTGGTTTCCACTGTGTATAATGATTAATTGCATATGTGCATGTTTTAGTTCAAAGTCTTTGTTTAAGCATGTCGTTGCAGCAATTTTGTGTGTATGCATATGTTCATGGGGCTCTTAGCCCGGGTAGTTGAAGTCATGGATCACGTCCTCTACGCCAGTCGGAGGCATGGGGACGTGACAATATGGTATCAGAGCTTATGTTGCAAGCATGGGCCTGAATGAGCCTTGAATGATGTAGTGACAGAGGCAGGACCTCATTCTGCCCGGCAGAAATCATAAAGTGAATGACTAGAAAAATTCAAAAGAAACAGTCTAAGTGTTGAGCAGTTGGGACACCAGCAGGAAAGACTTCCGCTGTAGCGGAAGCGTTAGGCAGAAGTCTGTTCGACGAAACAGTTTGAAGAAAATTGCAGAAATTTTCTAAGTGTTGGACGACCATTGGCTTAAGGTAGTTGATTGAGCGTCTGCCGTTGCGGACGGCGAAACAACTACGCACCCGACGGGAAAGCCCTCCGATTGTCGACGCCGTCAAGAAGGTTTAAGCCTCGAAATCATTGACTATCGGAGGAAGAAAGTGCTCGTGCGCCCGCCGTTGCAGAAGCCAAAAGCACTAAGTCTTCCGACGGGAAGAGACTGCCGCTTTCGATTGGGTTGTGCCACAGTAGGTTTGGCCGCCGATCGGAGGAAGATCAAAGCTGAGGAGCCTCCGTTGCGGCTGCCAATGGAATTGTTCACCGACAGAAAGAAGTTTAAAGATTTTTCTAAGGCAGAAATCGTTGACTGTCGGAAGAAGTTAGCGAGTCGTGTGCCGTCGTTGCGGAAGCAAAAGCACTAATTCTTCCGATGAGAAAGACTGTCGACGCCGATCGAAAGAGGAAAATGGTTCGTGTGCCGCCGTTGCGAAAGCGAAAGCACTAAGTCTTTCGACGAGAAAGACTACCGACGTCGATCGAAAGAGGAAAGTGGTTCGTGTGCTGCCATTGCGGAAGCGAAAGCACTAAGTCTTCCGATGAGAAAGACTGCCGACGCTGATCGAAAGAGGAAAGTGGTTCGTGTGCCGCCGTTGCGGAAGTCCAAAGCACTAAGTCTTCCGACGAGAGAGACCACCGAAACGTCGGAATGATTAGTGGTTCCGAGAGCCGATTCTGCAGAACGGTTAGTTGTTTTGGGAGCCGATTCTGCAGAGGAAATTTTGAATTTTCCGGGGGATTTCTCACCGAATTTTGACGGTATTCAGTGGGATTTTCAGTAGTTTTTCAGTGAAATTTCAGGGCTGAATAGTGAGAAAGTGGCAGCGACCTTATGTGCCAGATTACACGAAAACCAATGATTTACCAAAAAAAAAAAAACTTGTGTTGGGCTAGTTTGTTAATTTTATAATTTTTCAAGAGAAGGTAAGCAATGCTGGTTTATGTTAACGTATGTATCTAACAGTTGTGTTACTAACACATTTGCAGAGTCATAGTCACTTTCCAGGGAAGTATTCCAAGTGGTGCAATTTGACAAGTAAGTGGTGGTTTAGTATGAAAACCCATGATAGGTATGATGCTCAGGATTCTCATGAGCAAGCAGAAGATGCCATGGGAGAAAATGTCCGTAATAGAAATGATGACATTGAGTCTAATGGAAGGAGATTCCAAGAGACACCGTCAGATGTTGAAGCCACCATGAGAAGCTTAATCAAATCCCACGAAGAGCAGCATCAGTTGAATGCTGCTATGTTGCAGAGTTTGACAGACTTGCATAGAAAGATAGACTTTGGATGAAATACAGTAAGACCAGAAGGCAGTAAGAGCAGTACTAGGAGAAGGAGAAGGAGTTCAAGTGGATCATCTGATTCTGAAGAATCCAGTGGGGATTCAATCTCTTCTTTTCGTAAAAGAAAGAGAAAGAGACACCATAGGGATCACTCTCGGGATGAATTTAAGAAAGCTAAACCTCCTACTTTTGATGGTGAGATAAAGACGGAACAAGAGGCTGAAGCTTGGCTTCTTGGGATAAAGAAGTACTTTCAAGTGCATGACTATTCAGGAAACATGAAGGCAAGAGTTTCTATATTCAATCTGAATGGAAGAGCATCCATTTGGTGGGAACACTTCAAGCAGGTAAAGATGATTAGTGAAAGGAGACTTAAGTGGAAGCAGTTCAAGAAGTATTTCAAGCAGAAATACCTCTCTGACAGGTATTATGATAATAAGATTAAGGAGTTCCATGAGCTGAGATTGGGCCAGCAGACCATGGAAGAGTATGCGAATAAGTTTTTGGAGCTGTTGAGGTATGTCCGGTACATCAGAGATGAAAAAGTGAAGGTCCAACGTTTTCTGAGTGGATTACCTCAGTCTTACAAAGATAGAATTGAGTTTTATGAACCTAGAACTCTTGAAGAAGCAATAAGGAAGGCTAAGTATTGCTATGAGCAAAGCAAAGGTAAGCCAGATTACCATAAGGCATGGAAGGACACGAAGAACGAGAAGTTTGACCAAAGGAAGAAAGGTTTCAAACCTTTTAGCTTCAGGAATCAGCAGAAGCAGCCATCCCAAGCTACAAGTAAGCTAGTTGGAGTGACCAGAGAAAAGCCTAAGGATCCACAACAGAATAGGGGACCAATCCAATGTTAGAAATGTGGAGGACCCCACATGCGCAGGAATTGTCCACTCGAGAATGAGAGTGCAAGGCCAACTTATAACATCAAAGAAGCAGAAACAGTGGGTCAAGTAGCAAGGGCAGTTCCTAGGATCTATGCAGCATTGGAGGACCGCCAAGTAGATCACCAGTCAGTTGTGGTTGAAGTCGCAGGTAAGATTGTTGAGCAATCTGTTTCTATTTTAATTTACCCTGGTTCTATGCATAGTTACATTACTCCTAGAGTAGTGGAGATTTGTGCTTTTAAGAAAGGAAGACATAGGAAGTCTTGGTTAGTCTAGCTAGCCACTGGAACTAAGAGAAAGGTCAGTGAGGTGGTAGAGAAATATCCATTAGTAATGAATGGATTGGTCACTTGTGTAGATCTGAATGTTCTACCGCTTGGTTCCTATGATGTTCTCATTGGAATGGATTGGTTAGAAGCTCACAGGGTGAAGCTTGATTGCTACAATAAGACTTTTGAATGCATGGATGAAGAAGGGAACCTAGTAGTTGTGAAAGGCATTCCAAAGGTGATTTCGGTGAGGCAGGTTTCAGCCATGTAGTTAAAGAAGTTCTATAGGAAGGGTTGTCAGTTGTATGCAGCTTAGATTTTGGAGGAAACGGGAGATGAAACTCCTAGGTTGGAGGAGTATCAGGTGTTACAGGAATTCAGGGATGTGTTTCCTAATGATATTCCAGGGCTTCCTCCAAAGCGGGACATTGATTTCACAATTGAACTTGTGCCAGGAGCAGCACCAATGTCCAAGGCACCCTACAGGATGAGTACGCCGGAGATGATAGAGTTGAAGATGCAATTGCAAGAGTTGTTGGAAAAGAAGTATATCCGGCCGAGTGTATCTCCTTGGGGAGCACCCGTTCTGTTTGTAAAGAAGAAAGATGGTACACTCAGGTTGTGTATTGATTACAGACAGTTGAACAAGGTTACTGTGAAGAATAAATATCATTTTCCTAGGATTGATGACCTCTTTGATCAAATGAGAGGAGCAAGGGTATTTTCCAAGATTGACTTGAGGTCTAGTTACCATCAGGTGAGAATCAAGGATGAAGACATTCATAAGACATCCTTCAGGACAAGGTATGGGCATTATGAGTTTGTAGTGGTACCATTCGGTCTCACAAATGCACCGGCTACATTTATATTCCTTATAAATAGTGTCTTCAGTAGATATTTGGACAAGTTTGTTCTTGTTTTCCTTGATGACATTCTTGTTTATTCTAAGAATGAGGTGGAGCATGAAGAGCATTTGAGATTGACATTGAAATTGCTTAGGGAGCACCAGTTGTATGCAAAACTGAGCAAGTGTGACTTCTATAGAGATAGAATTCAGTACTTGGGTCACATTATCTCAGAAGAGGGTATATCTATGGACCCTGAAAAGATTGAAGCTATTATGAATTGGCCTACTCCAAGAAATGTGACAGATGTGAGATCTTTTATGGGACTTGTAAGATACTACATGAGATTCATTGAGGGATTCTCCAAAGTTGCACATGCTATCACTTCTTTGCAAAAGAAGGGGATGAAGTTTGAATGGACATCGAGGTGTAAAGAAAGTTTCTAGAGGTTGAAGAATCTTCTCACCAGTGCACCAGTATTGAAGGTTGCAGACCCAAAGAAATATTTTGTGGTATGTACCGATGCATGTGGACGAGGGCTTGGAGGAGTCCTTATGCAAGACAACCACGTGATATGTTATGAGTCAAGAAAGTTGAAGGAACATGAGATGAACTATGCCACTCATGATCTAGATCTTGCATCCATAGTACATGCTCTCAAGATGTGGAGACATTACTTGATGGGTAGGAGATTTGAGCTCAGAACAGACCATTGTGGACTGAAGTATCTATTTGATCAGCCTACTCTGAATTCTAGGCAAGCAAGATGGCTGGAATTTTTATGTGAGTTTGATTTTGAAATCAAGCATATAAGGGGAAAAGATAATAAGGTAGTTGATGCACTCAGCAGGAAGATGCAAGGAATGCATGTGGCATCTCTTAGTATTTTCCAATCAGATTTGAGGCAGCAGATTGTTGATCATGTTGTTGGAGATGAATTGTATGAGCAGGTAAAAGACAAATTGCGGCAGCAAAGTATTGAGAAGAGGTATGAGGGATATAGATTGGAAGAAGATGGAATTCTCACTTATAAAGGTAGAATTTATATTCTGAATGTAGCAGATTTGAGGAGAGTTGTCATGGACGAAATCCATCAAGCTCCGTATTCTAGTCACCTAGGATATCAGAAGACAATTGATACGGCTAGGAAGCAGTACTTTTGGCCAGGTATGAAAAGGGATATGGCTAAGTATATTTCAAGGTGTATAAAATGTCAACATGTAAAGGCTGAGCATAAACATCCAGCAGGTTCATTGCATCCTTTGCCATATCCGGAATGGAAATGGGAAGTTATTTCCATGGATTTTATTACAGGATTGCCGATGACTTGGAGACAACATGATTCCATCATGGTTGTGGTAGACAAGTTGATTAAGGCAACACATTTTATACTAGTAAAGTCTACGCATACGACGGATGACATTGCAAAGATCTTCATGAAGGATATTTTCAAATTGCATGGATTGCCGAAGGCAATAGTATCTGACAGAGATGTCAAGTTCACTTCCAACTTTTGGAAGGGGTTGTTTGTAGATTTGGGTACAAAGCTAAACTTCAGCACTGCATACCATCCTCAGACAGATGGTCAGACAGAGAGAGTTAATCAGGTGCTTGAAGATATGCTTCGCATGTATGTGATGGACAAACCAACCAAGTGGGAAGATTACTTACACTTGGTAGAGTTTGCTTACAACAATGGGCAGCAGGCATCCTTTGGGATGAGTCCGTATGAAGCTTTGTATGGAAGAAGGTGTAGGACACCAGTGACTTGGGATAATCCAGTGCACAGGATTGTGCTTGGGCCAGAATTGCTCAGGGAAATGGAGCAAGAGGTTGTAAAGATCAGGCAGAAGCTGAAAGCAGCACAGGACAGATAGAAAAGCTATGCAGATAAGCATAGGGTGAACAGGGAGTCCATTGTAGGGGATCATGTTTACCTCAGAGTGAGGGAAAGGAAGAGTTCCTTAAAGCTTGGAAATTTTGCCAAGCTGTCACCTAGATATTGTGGGCCGTTCGAAGTGCTTGAAAGAATAGGGCCAGTTGCATATAAACTTTCATTGCCTGCTAGCACTAGAGCTCATAATGTTTTTCATGTTTCTTTTCTTAAGAAATATGTACATGACCCTAACCGTGTGATAAATTGGGATGTGATTCAGGTGGAACCCGAGGGAGAGTTCCGAATCGATCCAATCCGCATCCTTGACAGGAAAGTCACAATGCTCCAGAACCGAGCCATAGGGCAGGTAAAGGTGCAATGGGAGCACTTCGGACCTGAAGAGGCTACATGGGAGCTAGAGGATTCCATGAGATTGGCACACCCATTTTTGTTCAATTCTGCGGAACAATGAGGCGATGCTAGTGTAATATTTTGTTCAAATTTTGTAAAGCACTGAGCACAGTGCTATTGAAGGGGGAGGGGAATGTAACGTCCCGGTTTTGACCCCGTTGCATTAGATGTACATGATGTATATATTGTAAAGATCATGGTGTGGAGCTAAAGGCCAAGGCCCCACCATTGATCGGTTATGCTATGTTTTGGATTTAATTGTCACCGATGGTATATCGGGGCATGTGGCATATATTAAGTGTATCATCATGTAAATATGCATCTTTAATTAAATAACCTGACAAGCTACGATCACGGCAACTAAAATGAGAAAGGGGCATGATTTTCACAAGGATAAGGATGTGGGGGAATTTGTCAAACCTTGGCCAATCGGGTAAAAATCCATGTGTCTTCTTTCCTTGCCTTACCCAACCACTTTCATTGAAGAATTACTAGTGGTGGTTGAGGCATTTATTGTTTTGGGAGTGGGGTGGCAGGACTGTCAGTCCATGCCTACATGCACACTCCACCATGGTTGACTTCACAATGGCCAAAACCACCGCCATCCCTCACGCAGACATCTGTTCTCTCCCCACCCGTGCTGAACACTCACGCACTCCCTACTCGCGTCTATCCATTATTCTGTTGATCCACGCACTAGCTGTAATTATTGTTCATCCTAAGGCAGGGATCGTTGGCTGTTGTTGCTCATGCACAGGAGCGATCCTGGTGTTACCCACGTCGTTTTTCCTCTGCAGATTTGCGAGTGGTGAGACTGTATCCTTTCCTCATGGGCTGCGTGGCGGGTTCTGCGTTGTTACCATCTACACAGCGGACTGGGAACTATGCTCTTTCATTCCCATTTCCAGCTGTATGCTCTTCTCTCAGACTGGTATGGTCGTTTAATTTTTTGACATTTAAATGTTGAGATTGGAGCTGTGGTTCTTCCTGTGAGTCACAGTGGTCGCTATCCTTCTCAAGGTCTATTGTGATTGTTGTGGCTTCTTTATGTTTGGGGGTCTGTCGCAAGTCTTCCTCACGTACAGACCGTTTGGAACCATTTTCCCCACGTTGTGAGCTGTGCTCACTATTTATGGTTTTGGGATTGTTGTTTTCCCATGTTCGTTGGTGCATTTGGGACTGTTGTAAATTCGCGTGAGAGTCATCTTGGCCATGATAGGGCCAAGAATGACTCAGAATTTGTCTTCCTTGTCTTAAGCTATATCAGCTGATTGATTGCACGTGAGCAATGGTTGGTCTTCGGATTGTGTAGGGAGCAGGGATGGGGGCTTGGTTTGCTTGATAAACCTGGTGGCTGGAAACGACACAGACAGAGCTAGAGGGATGAGTTTCTTCTCCACAACCCCTAAATAGTACTGGAAGGGGATGCAGGGCCTGAGGGACTGTGTAGCAGAGAAGGGATTGATTCCTTGTGTTGGGTGTGTGTGGGTGTCTTAGAAGTCAGGCTAGTTCTGGTGTAGGTGTTCTTGGCTCTACAATGAGCTCACCAGCTTAGCATTTAGCCTTTTCCAACTCCTGGATGGCCTGATAAACCCAACTGTGTTGGCTTAGCTGTGTTTTGTGTATCCTTGGCTATGTGTCAGCCTGCTAGTTCCCTTATTCCTTGGAGAATCATGCCCAGCTCGGGGGTGGCAGCGTTGCTGAGAGATTAAGGAGCACGCTGGCCTATGGTTGGGTGGAACGTTGCAGTGACGTAGCTGGTTGCGGAACGAGTTCATCATAAGATAAGTGATTTTGTCCATTTTTACTTCTGCAACTATATTTTCTGTTAATGAATGTTATGAACATGTGGAATGCATGCATGTATGAATGATGTTGGTTTCTGCTGTGTATAATGATTAATTGCATATGTGCATGTTTTAGTTCAAAGTCTTTGTTTAAGCATGCCATTGCAGCAATTTTGTGTGTATGTATATGTTCATGGGGCTCTTAGCCCGGGTGGTTGAAGTCATGGATCGCATCCTCTACGCCGGTCAGAGGCATGGGGACGTGACAGACATTCCCACCAAATAGATTTTATTATTCTTTGTCAAAACACTGCATGTGTGTGAAAGTGTGCTAACATTCCTAGTATGTGTACAAGGAAAAGGGTTTGGAGGCCTAAACATGTTTATGAGGGATGGGGAAGTAAAGGGCTTAACCCATAAATGAACCTTCTTGAGATGAAGTGTCATGGTTAGGGATAGAAAACACTTGTTCCTTAATATGTTTAAACATATCTTCTCGGGCTTGATCGCAATGAACACCACATGCAAACCACAACAAAATCCCTTTCAGGGGGGTTTTTTTGGCATCAAACATGGATATGGATGTCCTTTGGAAATTTAGCACACCAAGGCGGATTTTTAGGGCTCTAACCATAGTCAAAGAAACAAACTTCCTAAGGATATTGTTGAATCTTCTCTAGGTCAAGAGCATTAAATGAGTTCTCAGACAAACACCTTGGTCCTTTATAGGGGTTATTCATAGGTTTTTGAGTGGTTTTTCATGAGAAACGGATGCTAAGTCTTAAATATGACCGGGGAAACAAGGCACTCAAGCCCCAATTTCAAACCTTCTCTATCTCAAATATCTTGAAGAACACATAAAAACTATGACATGAGCCCTCTCAATGGATTCTTTGGCATCTAAGTTGAATATGGGTGTGACTATGAGGACTTTGACATGATGGAAGGGTCTCAATTCCTTAACCATTATAGGTGGGTGGAAACAAGAGTATCAGACCCAAAACCTTGCTTGTACTCTCCAATGCCATGGAAGAGTCCTCAAACCACTACATATGACCTTTGTAGGGTACCGTTCACCTCCAAGTGGGATATGGATGCCATGAATAGGCCAGTTGTGAACAAAAAATATATTGAGTTCTAACCAAGGTTAGTGGGGGGGCAATAATGCACTCATTCTGTAAATGAATCTTTTGAAATCAAGCACCATGAACACCACCTACAATTGAAAAAGATACTTAGTTTATTGCACCATGAACATGTCATAAATCCACCAAATGGAACCCTTATAGGGTATGTCTACCATACTAAAGGGACACAAGGGCCATGATAAAACCACACCACAAGCCATAAACAAGAATTTATCATATTCCCACACCAAAATTTGGTCTTTGGGTACTGGTTGGATTGATTTAACAACCAAGTGGAATACATGTATCATGTGTAGGATTTATGTAGTAGAAATGGGTCTCAAATCCTAACAATGGTCACAAGGAAAAGAAAGGGGATTAATCCGATATGTCATGTCCCCATCCAAATAAGACTACTTGCAAATAATGTTTCACCAAGCTACTAGTTCCTTAGGTGGAGACGTAGACATAAATTTTATAATATAGGGAGCTATGGACCCAAAAGGACTTTATATTACAATATTCACATTTAAATGGGTCACATAAATAATAAATGCTAATAAAATAAGGTGGAATTGGTTCAAGAAGACACTTGGAAGCTTGTTGATCCTTTGGGTGACTAGATTCCCCACACGCTTGGCATGGTCTTCATTCAGAATTTGAATCCATGGGGAATGCAATGTTATTAGAGGGTGATGTGGTCTCAAATAGCATATCATGAGCCAAGGAATTAAAATTAATAAAGGAGAGTAAATCCCATGGAAGAGGAAGAGACTAAGAAGACAATGTTTGCCACTTGGAAGGAGATTCCATGCACTCTATGACAACTAATGATGAAATATTCTATGTCAAATTCAGACATGATTGCAGACCTATTAAAAATATGAAATGACAGGGGTAAAAATAGCCACCAACATGGAACATTTGGGATTTAGATGCATCCTTTCGAATTGGTGAAATAATTGGAGCATGAAGAAGAAGTGCAAGTGTCATAGGAGTTACTAAACCACTAAGATGAGTTGGAGGAAACTCATGGAGGGAATTTCGACCTTAGGATTCCTCATGAAGTTAATAAAAGGATGTAATGAGTAAGTACAATGGATTTTGATCATTTTTTAGTTGACCTTTGGCATTTTGCAAATAGTTTCATTCTCCATTGCACGGTGATTGCTCACTCTCCCTGCTTGTGAACCAATTTCAAGGGAGTTGGATTATTTTCCAAGTTGGTTTATGGAGAGGCCAATAATACCTCTCATTGGATGATAATGAAGTTGTTTTATTTGCAGTTTGAAGTTCCATACAGTTTGAATTCTTGTCTATCTCCATATTCTCTCATTCATTCTTCTCCATTCCCCCACTCTCTCATGTTGATGACACACTTGTTGGAGTGGTGCTTGCGCTTTACTGATTATATTTGATTCCCAATATTTGGTATGATGTATTTCTATTTATTCTTATTTCCATATTCTCTGTAAGTATAAATCTATGAATCCATGTGTGAAAGGCTTGCACTCCCATTCTCTTGAAGAACTAGTTTTCATGTATCTAGATTCCATTTTGAAATCGTTGTATATCATATTTGTCTAAAGGAATTTATATGATGTTTAATGATTTTGGGGGAAGCCATTTGATTTGTTTTTATGGTATCTATATGTCATTCCATTATCTAAACCATTAAAACTACTTTTTATGAGTCAAAGTTGAGCTATTAATATCATTTCCCCTTAAGCAAATTCACTGAAAGTTACCATATAGATGTTGTGCCTCATAACCAGTTTTAAAAGATTAATAAACATGAATAATGAACTCCATTTATGTATAATGTGAATCCCCATACTCTGTTTCGAAATATAGGAGGGTCGTACTACGTTTGGAGAGCCAAAATTATCATCTATACTTTGGGGTTTTAACATTGATTTCCTAGTGTTTTTGTCCTTCTTTCCCTGTGGCCAAAAGAAAGTTGCAGAAGCATTTGGAAAGTGTATGAGAAATAATAATATGCATTATTATTTCCTAATACCCATCAATATCTTCCATACAAAATTTGAATTCATTTGGGCACATTTGGGTAAGTTTGGGTTTCACTTATGTAAATCTAGAAATTGGCAAAAATTGTGCAAACTTGGAAAACATGTCAAAATGAGTTTTATGATTCGACCATTGAGTGTATGAGGTATGTTAGTATTTTTTAAATACCATAGGGTCCTTCCATAAAAAAAAATTGAAATTTCTGGTGGTGTTTGGAAGCAAACCAAGAAAGACTAGTTTACTAATTTTTCCCAAATTCAAAATGAGACAACGTGTAGGAGTTATGTGAAATGTTTGTGAAAAGTAATAAACCAAACCCTATTAATAATCAACATATATCATTTTTTAAATCCTATCGTAACCCAATATAATTTATAACTTCCCCTGATGTTCTCCAGTTGTCTCATAACTATGGATTCGGTGTGAAATCCATTGTCAATGACGGTCTTGAGAATTAATGTTTTCAATGTCAAAGTTTTGAATCCTCTTTGAAACATTTTGGATAGTTTTCCTAGTTTTCCCAAAAAATTTACATTACAATGGTATCATATCATGGTCCTTGCACCCGTGCATTAATACCATCCATTGAATAAAAAGTTATAGCCATGTCTTACTATTATGATGACTCTTATGAATATGATTACGAGCAATATGAAGAAGAATGTGAATGAAATGAGGAAGATTTTCCATCTTGAAAAAATTCTTACAATTTCATAATGGATGAGGGTTATTCTTATGACCCTATGTATTGTGAATATGTATGTTCCAAACCACCACGAGATATTCCTATGAATGAATTATAAATATTAAGAGAAACATGTAAAACTTTGCCCCAACAATATCAAGCATATCTTGTTGTAATGCGAGTCACATAAGAACACTCCTTTTTAAGACTTTGTTGAGTGGGTGTTTGTATGTGGGACTAATAGTGCATATGTGAACTCATTAAGGGATAATAAACAACCCATAAGTTTGGAGGAGCATGAAAGGAGTAAAAATCACCTACTTATGAAAATAACATAGATATAACTTTCCATATAGATGATGAATGTATAATCAAGTTTAAGGACCATTGGTGCGGTTGTGGAAGAAATTTTGTTCTATGGAAGATGAAAAGAGACAACATACACCATTAAATGAAGAAGCATAGACTCATAAAGTGGAGCATCAATCACCTCAAGGTGATTGAAAAGAATAACATGAAGAAGGAAGTGAAGACAAGCACACAATCCTTAATAATGGGGGTTGTGCAAATAAAAAAGCATCTACTAATGGATCCTTAAACTGTGAAGGAGTACCTATTGATGGGTTCTCACAACTCTATCTTGGTGACATAGAGATCATATTTGAGAATGTTGCTACAATACAAATTTCTCATGAGCATAAATCTGAATACCTTGTGTAAAAGAATGAAGAACCAAGATCATCTTCCCCATCACCACTTGAGCTTCAAGAAGTTGATCAATCCAATAAAAAACAAGAAGAGGAGTTTCTATCCCATGAACCATCCTTCATTCAAGGGTCTTTGAAGGTGAGTGAAATTAATATTCATGAGTCCATTAGCATACTCCATGACACTAAAGCATTGTTGTCAAAATATTGTTTGAAAGTTTCTTCATTGGAGGAGCCATCCTTACTTGAAGACATGGAGAAGATTCAAAGATGAATGTACAACATCAAAGGTAATTTCATGTATTTTTTTTATATAAACAATTTCGTTGAGATTAATTAATGGTTGCATGAATCATACTTGAATAATAATGAGGATATTCATAAGCTCAAAATTCAAAATGAGAAACTTCTTGATAGGTTGCAATATACGTGTTCTTCCTCCCATGTTTCAGATTGTCATATGGTAGATTGCTTAGAGGATTTTGATAACATAATGCATCATGAGAAACATGGAAAATTGTAGGTTCTTGATGTGTTTGAAGATGAAATTCATGAGAGCTAATCACTTGTAGTGGTGGAAGAGTAAATTGAGTTGCCTCTTGATAATGGTTACATACTTTTTGAAGAAGTGCACTATTCCACTACATTGCAACCAACCTATGAGGGAATTTTTTCACTTTTGAGGGAGGTATTGTTTATGTATTTGTAACTTCAGAATGCATTCACTTGTATATTATAACCCAATGTCCCTATTGGTGGAATAAATAAAGTAAACAAGTCATGTAAAGTCATTGAGGGTAACCCTCCTTATTGTTCAAGGGTTAAAGTCCCCGTAGTTGAGGGGCACTAGGGTTATTAGAATCTCCTAGAGAAGTCATCCCTGGTGAGTTAATGTTAAGTTAGGAATTAGTATAAATACAAAGTGATCCTCTCTATTTATCACAGTCACACACACTCAGTTGTAGCACATAACTCAGAGAGAGAGAAGAAGTTGGGACAAGAGAGAGAGAGACTACTACTGTCGGGAGATCATCTTTGTATATTTGGGTTTTACTTTTGGTGTTCATTCTATTTCTAAGAAAGTTGTAGGTTTTTATCCTTTATGGTTTCCCTGAGGAAAATCTTTATGTTCATTGTCTCCTGTGATTAATTGTTGTGTTTGTTATTCTCTCAGATAAGATCCTAAGATCATATAGCTTAAATGTTACAAATATAACATGGTATCAGAGCTAACCTGAGAAGAAGACACTGTGCAGCTGCTGAAGCTAGGGATTCTTACTTTTTGGATCTCTCTCCATATATTTTTAGCAAAAAGGGGATAGGATGACTCTCCTCTCTAGGGTGCATATTTCTGTCGAAGAAGATTCTGATTCTAAGCATTTTTAGTTTTTGACCCGACACTACTGTGGGAAATTAGGGCTTTCCACAGAAGTGGAATTTTTGAGTGAGCCCAGGCCTATATTTATCTCCTCCTCAAAATTGAAGTTTAGAGATCAAGATCAAATTTTTTTGTTAGGTAGAATTCCGGGAAAGTCAAACCCTATATCTGCTCTTGAACCAGAAAACTAGCTCTGTAGAAATTCAGCTCCAGATCTAGTTCCGACATCTTAACCTGGTAAGATCTAAATATTTTGCATTTCCATTTGAGGTTCTCTTTTAAGATGTCTCATCATACCAAGCTTGATGAAATCTTGAGGGATTTGATAAATTTCGAGCCTGGATGTATAGGATCTCCCTGGTCCTGGAAGAAAATGAATTGGACTCCTACATAAGTGGAGAAGTTCCAGTTATAGAGGGAGATGCGGCTAAGGCCTTACACAAAAAGAAATTGATCATGGCTAAGAGGATTACATGGGGACTTCACTTAATGAACCTCTCACATAACACATGCGATCGTGGGATATTAAAGAATACCCTTAATTTCCAGAGATATTGACCCAAACTCTTTTTGTTGAAACCTCGTCCCAATACTTAAAACCTCCTCCCCACCCCTTTTTATACGTCAATATTTATAAACCACCCTACACACCCCCACCTTAAACCCCTCATCCCCCCAAAATACCTGTAATATATTGGTTCAATTTTTTATAATTTTAAAACCCACAATATGAACTAACATGATAGGATATTGGTCAACAAGTGAAGCCGCCATGGAGGATTATTGCTGATTCAATCAAGGATCATCTCATACAGGTGTCCTCCCTAAAGATGCCTAAAGACATGTTTAATGCCCTGACCAAGTTATTTGAAGGGAAGAACAGAAACCAGAAGATGACTCTGAGAAACCAATTGAAGAATGTAAAGATCCAGAATGTGGAGACCATACAGTCTTACTTTACAAGGGTCTCTCAGATCAAGGAACCGCTTGAAGCTATAGATGAAGAAGTAGAGAATGCAGAAATTGTGATGACCACCTTGAATGGTCTCCCTAGGGCATGGGACTCTTTCATTCAAGGGCTTTGTTCCAGAAAGGAGCTAGTCAATTTTAGAAGATTGTGGGAGGAGTGATCACAAGAAGAAGCTCGAATATTAGCTTGAGAAGAAAAGATGGGAAGTGAAGATCAACCTCTCATAGTACAATCAAAGAAAAGCAGAACAGACCATTGCAGAGGTAAGCACTCTCACCAGAAGAATAACACTAGAAAATCTAACAAAGATTTGTCTAAGTTCATTTTCTATACATGTGATGAAAGAGGACACCTTGCAAGAGATTGTCCTAGAAACAAAGATAGATCTCACAAGAGGAAGGGAAACAAGAAAAGACATCATGCTCATGCTGCAGAAGATGATGAGCCTTCCAAGAAGAGAATCAAACAAGATAGTGATGGTTATTCAAGTGATGAAGAATATGTGTTGATCTTTTCCCTCATGAGAACTGTCACACATGGAAGCAATGATTGGATTATTGACAGTGGGTCTTCCAAACACATGACGATATTTAAGGAATCATTTGTGAAACTATCAGAACATGAATCACCCCATAAGGTGAAACTTGGGGATGACTACCAGTATCCAATAAAATATAGTGGAGAATCCTCCTACAAATTAGACTCTGGAAAGTCTATGAAAATGAAGGACATCCTATTTGTACCAAGACTAAATAATAACTTTCTCTCCATCTCTGCATTAGATGCAAAATGCATAAGATTTGCATTTATAGATGGCTAAGTCCTCATGTGGCCAAAAGGAAATACTATTGGCGATGCAGTAGTAACTGGAGAACGAGAGGGAGGACTATACAGATTAAAAGGCGAACCAGAACAAGCTTTGGTTCATGAATCAGTAGAACCAAATGAACTTTGGCATATAAGGATTGCACATGTGCACTATAGGGCACTACCACTTGCAATCAAAGCTATTGAATATCTTCTAGAAATGCAGGCAAAACATGAAGGAGTATGCAAGGAATGTGTGAAAGGAAAGAACACAATGAAGTCATTTCCAAGTAGCGAAAGTAAGGCTAAAGGAATCTTGGAAATCATTCACTTTGATGTATGGATTCCAAAGTCATCTAGTTCATTAAGCGGGTATGTATACTATGTTTATTTCATTGATATTTTTTCTAGGAATACATGGATATACTTCATGAAGAACAAAGATGAAGTGTTACAACTGATTTTACCACACATGGTTGATCACACTTTTATGGCCTTCCCTGTCCCTCTATAGACTCTTTAGACCCCACGAACTATTTTTATTCCTTTGATGTTTCCAATATCATCCCTAAAAACACCTATTATTTGTTGTATGTGACTTTTAATCCCTTTCTTGAGTATATACACGGATATTACCCTTAAACCTGAGTACATCGGGATGTGTGCAAAAGGCCAAATATTTTTGGAGTTTTCCTTGATGTGGATTTGAGTCACTTGTCTCTTGGCCTTCCATATGCCTCAAGATCTCTCGGATTTTTCCTTCCATTACCCCATTGAAGAACTATATAAGGAACCCTTTGGATACATTGAAGAAGAGGAATTGAAGAGCAAGAAAACTATAGTCCATTGTTGTTGTAGATTGCTTATACTTGAGTCTGCATCCCTTTGTCCCTTGCATCACTTTCTGTTCTTCCCAAGCTTTCCTTTGCTTGTGAGCTTGCTATTGAGGGATGGAGGATTGAGGTGGTGGAGGCCTAGGTGGAGGACTCAGTTTCTCCGGTTCATAAATGTGCTGACAGAGGTTGTCACTTATGTAATCTATGATCTACTTAATAGAAATATCTTTTCTTGTCCAATGATGTGCATTTAAATGAATATTGAATCCATGGATGTGTTTAATTGCTTATGTATCATTGATTATATATGCTAGAGTAGGCCTAACACTATATTATATAGCATGCTTTCCTTGTTTACTGTTGTTGAGAGTAAATTGCTAAAGCAAGTGAGATTGGAAAAATCTCAACGGGTATCTACTACAACCATCCGGAATAAGGTATGTTTTGAGATCCTTTAGTTTTAGAAGTTGTATTTCACTTGCATATTGGGAAGGGATTGATTTTTTCGGTTCTCTATCTGTTGTGGTACACCCCAATCCATAGGAGGTTTTCTCCATAACAGAATTGGTTCCATACTGGGGATGGCCAACATGTAAAGTTAAGACAACTGAGGAATGGATGAATCAGGTTTCAACTTCCTTCGAACAAGAGCATAAAGGAGAATGGTGACTGAATGTAGGTAGCATAGAATCGATATACAAAACGGGGACATCTCTGCGACACAGGAGGTATCAATAGAGGCTCCATAAATACTGGAATCTTAACCAGTCGGTGTAGGTAAACTCAGAAAAAAGAGTACAACTCCTAAAGTCAAAATACTAACCCAATCAGTGGATGTGATATACAGTGCTCTGTTCAAAGGCGACATGACTCGACTACTGCCAAAGATAACATCTTTTCCTGTCTGGCTTTTTGGTTTTTTGGTTTTTTTTGGACTTTTTCAGATATTTTGAAAATCTTGAAAAAGAGTAAAAGTGATTTATAGTTACAAATCTAGGAGGAGACGAGTGTCAAGGAGAAAACAAACTAGTTCCAAGAAGCGAAACATGCCTATGCTCAATGCAAGGAAACGTGTGCAGGATAACGACACTTGGGGGAAATTCCCCTCCTGGTAAAAATGGGGAATCAAGCTGCAAAAGATATATAAAAGGCTTTGCTTGGCTAGACACAAGACAAGCTTGGCTATATGGATGAAAATCAAAGTTAGGGAAGCTGACGTAAGACTCAATAAGGAAAGCAAAACTCATGATAATGCAATTACAACTTGACATATACAAGGGAGTCCTGAGGAAATGGCCAGCATAAAGTTGAAGAGGAGTATGAATCTCTTGCTCAAAGTCATGGTGGTACTATAGAACAGATTCCCACGCCATAAAGGAGAAATGTCAGCATGGGCACCAAATGCAAAACATGATCTAACTAGGGTACCCATGTATGGTAAAGCTCTACCATTCGCAACATGTCACTTCTAAAAGCAGTAAGAAGGTTCCATGACATGATAGAATGGGTTCGTACCTAAGGTTAAAATGAAATGGTCATAAGGTTATGCAAAGTGAAAATGGATGTGAAACCTAACCTATATGCTAGTTTAGACAGAATACCTGCAGTAGGCACGAACAGATCAAAGCAATGGTCAAACCACACTCAAAATGGATTCCTACAACATCAAAATAGTTCAAACTGTGAAAAATTATAGAAAGTGGGTAAAAATTTCAAAATTTTTCTATAAATAGTAAAAAATTTAAAAAAATTTCATACCATTTGAAATTTTTACCCAACATAGTGCATTTGAGCTCAGAACTTTAGAAGCCAATTCCAGGAGCATTGTCTGGTAGATTCCTCCCCTGTTTGATCGAGGTAGATTCTCATGTCCCCCCCTTCCATTTTGATGCAAATTTTTCAAATTTCATGGTCTATTTTATTTTTTGAGCCATCCATACTTGTGCATTTCAGCCCACATGGAAATTGGGCCTTTTTCCGCATATAAGGCTTGCCATATGCAAAAAATGCACCAAAATCCATGTACATACATAGATTTTTTGAGAATGGTCGTGTACAGGGCCGCAAATAAGGTCTTAAGGGGAAAAGATTGATAAAAAAAACTTGGTTTTTGTGCAGGATGGTGCTAGAGTGGAGAGAAAGAGAGCATGGTGATGTTGAGGAAGTTGTGCAAGGTGATCTCATGGACCAACAAGCATTACAGGCATGTGGCTTGTACAAGTTTTGGTGTCTTGGAAGCCTGAGGGACAAACAAGACTACTCCAGCTACTGGTGGACTATTGGGATCCAGAATCTGAGACATTTCAGATAGATGGGATGTCGCTCAGCATTGAGGTTGAGGACATATATTTCATCACTGGTTTGTCCCATCGAGAAGAGATGGTGAACCTACAATCTCATGGGCCAGGAGGAGGGCTGACCATAGATGAGTACATAGCTGTGTACTGCTTTTCAAAGATGGAAAAGGTTGGGAGTCAAATCCTAACAAACTCTATCCAAATTTTGGGGCTGAAGGACATACTTTTGGCACTAGGCAGGAATGCAGGGTTGGATTCACTCCACCAGGTCTCATGACCAATGATGTTCTATGTGTTAGAGTGCATGCAACCTATAGTGTATGACTAGAGTATGATGTTGTTGAGAAACATGAAACAACAACTCAGTGACTATAATATGGGTAGGGTGTGGAACTTTGGGTTTAGCAGTATACTGAGCACTTTTTTCTTTGAGTGGGTTCCAGGGCTAAGCCCTAGGGTAGAAATTGCTCCACATGGAGTCTGGGATCCATCCCAATGATGTTGGGTGAATGTCTTACATAGACTGGACGGAGGTAGGGTGGCTAACCCCTACCCAGTATATTTCTTTCCATGGTGGCAGAGACAGATCGTTGCCATAGACAACTATCCCTATGCAGGGATATACTTTTGTGAAGATCCGGATATGCCGCTACCACCAGGAGAAACTTATGGTGACATAAGTAAAGAATCCCAAACCCACTTTTTAAGTTTTGAATTATTTAATTTTTTTGTGTTTTTTTGATATATTGACTCAAAAGACATATTTTTTGTGTGATGACACATAGTGACAATCTGTCATGTATATGTAGATGTAGGACCACGATGGCTAGAAGGATTACCTCGTCATCGATGGAGGGGAAGAGGAGATGATATCATGGGTGCGGATGCGGAGCAAACACTCCAAAGCATCCACATGAACTTTGTTCGTTTGACACATAGGGTACCCATGGCGCAAGTCAAGGACTTTCCCAAGGCCATGCAGTGCCACATGGTTGATGTTCCATGAGCATGGGTTCGACTATTTCGATAGCTAGCTAGAGCCATAGTGCTCTATCATGATCAGAACCCCCCTCCTCCTCAGGCTTAGAGACTTGAGTGTATTCATTTTTGTATGACCATGTATTATGTCTTAGTGGCTCGGAAGCTCCAATTTTGTATATGACACTTATGTATTATGATGTCACTCTTTGGATGTTAATGAAAAAACTTTTACGATGATCAATTCTATTTATATTTACATTTGTGTAAAATTTTTGTTTGTGATATGCTTATGGTCTATGAAACAAATGGAAATCTAACACATAGTTAGCATATGAGTCAGCAACTTGATTAAAAATTCTTGGAACATGAATGTATTTTATATTCTCAAATTTTCATTCTAGCAATATAACACGTAATAATATTCGTAATAATGTTGGATCCCTAATGCAATACAAGCCATTAAGCTATGAAACCACTAACTGTGAATTGAGACATACCTCAAGATAATGAACACCATGTGAAATGGAATCACGCAATAAATTAATGATGGCACTATATTCTGCAACATTGTTTGAAGAGGGCCATAAACATACGCCTCCTAAAGACAGTACTTGACCTGCAGGAGTATAAATCACCCAAGAAGCCGAAGCTGAGTTTTGAGAGCGGCGGATAGCACCATTAACAAATCCTATGTAAACATAAGACTCCATCGACATTTTCCATAAGAAATGAAAGCTAATCAGCAAACCCGATCACCATAAGAAAACCTAACGATGCAATGAAAAAATGTACAATAATATACCCCAATCAGTCCTATCTGAAGATCATGCATAGTATTTTTTGAGATAGAGACCATTTCTAGGCTCCGCCAAGGCTGTCCCTTCATAATAAACCAGCTCATAGGTGCCTTTCTCTAAGAATTGTTTAACCACGTAAGGACCATGCCACATGGCATTAAATTTCCCTGCCCCCAAGGGTTCCTTATCTTGATCCCACAAAAGGACCAATTTACCTTCATTAAACCTCCTTGGATGGACAAACTTATTATATTGGACCTTGACGTGATGCTTGTTAACCTCTACATCCACTAAGGAATCTTGGCGCTGCTCATCATGCTACTCTAAGTGGACCAAATGATCGTCCAATGTGGAAGTGTCAGGTAAAATCTCTATAGATAGCTTCAAAGAAGGGATTTCGCATTCAACCGAAAAAAATAACTCCACCACATGAACAAGATGATATGGAGAGAAATAGGTGGCAATCTTAACCGCCATTCTATATGCCCACAAAGAAGGATAAAACATAATATGCCAATTAGTCTTGCTTTGTGTGATGGTTCGTTGGAGAATAGACAGAGGTTGTCACTTATGTTATCTATGATTTACTTAATTGAAATATATTTTCCTATCCAATGATGTGCATTTAAATAAATATGGAATCCATGGATGTGTTTAATTTCTTATGTATCATTGATTATATATGCTAGAGTAGGCCTAACACTATATTATATAGCATGCTTTCTTTGTTTACTGTTGTTGAGAGTAAATTGCTAAAGCAAGTGAGATTGGAAAAATATCAATGGGGATCTACTACAACCATTCAGAATAAGGTATGTTTCGAGATACTTTAGTGTTAGATGTTGTATTTCTATTTCATATTGGGAAGGGATTGACTTCTGCGGTTTCTCTATCTGTTGTGGTACACCCCAATCCATAGGAAGTTTTCTCCATAACATGAAGTATTCAGCAAGTTCAAGGAATTCAAAGCCTTGATCGAAAACCACATAGAGAAGAATATCAATATTTTCTGTTCAGACAATGGTGGAGAATTCACATCAAATGAATTCAAGGAATTATGTAGAGATTTAGGGATTAAGAGGGATTTGACCACTCCATATAATCCACAATAGAACGGGGTTGAAAAAAGGAAGAATAGAACAATCATGGAAGCAGCAAAGGCATTGCTCCATGATCAAGATCTTCATATGAATCTATGGGAAGAAGCTTCCAGGACAGCTGTGTATGTACAGAATTGTACTCCACATAGAGTACTTGAGAAAAAGATACTCGAAGAAGTGTTTTTCGGCAAGAAACCAAAAGTTAGTCATCTCAGAATATTTGGTTGTCTAGTGTACATACACATTCCAAAAGAAAAGAGGACAAATTTAGATCCTTCAAGGAAGAAGGGTATATTTGTGGGATACTATGAAAGCTCGAAGGCTTACAAAATATACTTCCTAGGATTTAAGAATATCGACATCATCAGAGATGTAACATTCGTGAAGACACAGCTTACAACAAATCAAGGAAGAGACCAATTGAAGATCCTGAAGAAACTGAAATACCCAGGATCTGAGATACAACCATGGATGAAGCAATTCTAGAAGAAGATTGAGAAATAGAAGAACCTCAAGAACCTGTAGATCCACCTCAGGAGAATAATCATCACAAGAGGAAACCTGCATGGGTATGAGAGGCTATCCAAGGTGCAGAGAGATGTGGGGCTCTAGAAGAAATTCACAAAGAAAGGAAGAGAACTAGGTCCTACTCCAGATATGTAGCCCTATTATGTGACATCATCGATAAAGAGCCTTCCAACTATGAAGAAGTGAAAGAAAAGAAATAATGGAAGGATGCTATGATCGAGGAGAATTAGTCGATCATGAAGAATGATGTTTGGGATGTTGTCCCAAGACCAGAGGGGAAGTATGTTGTGACTTCCAAATGGATCTATAATATTAAGCATGCTATAGATGGTAGCATACAGAAATATAAAGCAACATTTGTGGCTCATGGCTTCTCCCAGAAAGAAGGGATAGATTATGAAGATACTTTTGCACATGTATCCAGATATACTTCCATCAAATTAGTACTTTCTTTAGCTGCAGTAATGAAATGGAAAGTACACCAGATGGATGTCAATACAACTTTCTTGAATGTTGTAGTAGAAGAGGAAGTATATGTGGAGCAGCCACTCGGCTTTGAGACACATGATAGGAAGACTCATGTGTGTTGATTGAGGAAATCCCTGTATGGTTTGAAACATGCACCTAGGATGTGGTACGACAGAATTGATAGTTTCCTAACTAATTTGGGATTTACCAAAAGTAAAGAAGATCCCAACCTTTACTACAAGGTTGAATAAGGGAACCCAATGATGCTCCTACTGTATGTAGATGACATGTTTTTAATAGGTACAAATGGGTTGATTGCTAACACGAAGAGGAATATGGCTGCTGAGTTCAATATGAAGGACTTGGGTATGATGTATTACTTTCTAGGCATGGAGGTGTGGCAGAATGTGGATGGAATCTCCCTAGGACAAGGGAAGTATGCGGTCAAGATCTTGAAGAGATTTAGGATGATGGAATGCAAGACCATGACCACACCTATGGCATCGAATTTGGAGCTATTGAGCGATGCTTCATCAGAGTTGGTCGATGCTAAGATGTATCGTTAGATGATTGGGTCCTTGATGTACCTAATGAATACGTGACCATATATTTGTTTTCCTGTGAACACATTGAGCCAGTTCCTAACATATCTGAGACATGTTCACCTGATTGATGCAAAGCATATTCTGAGGTACCTAAAGGGTACAGTTGATTATGGGATCAAGTATGAGGCAAATCAGAAGATTAACCTGGAAGGTTATGTGGATTCAGATTGGGTAGGAAATGCCATTGATAGGAAGAGCACTTCAGGGTGTTGCTTCAGTATGGGATCAGATGTGATCTCTTGGTTTAGTAGGAAGAAATCATGTGTGGCACTGAGTATAACCGAAGCAGAGTATGTTGCAGCTTGTTCAGCTAGTTGTGAGGTAGTGTGGCTGAGAAATCTACTGTCTTACTTATTTTATCTCCAGCTGGATGCTACTTGTATATATTGCGACAACTAGAGTTGTGTGAAGTTGTCGTAGAACCTAGTGTTCCATGACAAGTCAAATCATATTGATATCAAATATCACTATATCATGGATATGGTGCAGAGAGGAGCAGTAAATCTCCAATATGTTGTGACGAATGAGCATATAGCTGATTTGTTGACCAAACCATTATTTAGAGTGAAGTTTGAGTACTTTAGGGAGAAGCTTGGTGTTCTCCAGATCGAGGTTCCATCCAAAGGGAATTGATGTGTCCATTAGCCTTTCTGACATGGTGGAAGGTTGGGATCCACATGGTTAGATGTAAGTGTTAGAATAATCAACCCATAGTTTACCCACTTAGACATTAATTTAATTATTTTTGTCTTATTAGCCTAGTTCATGTGTCCCACCTTATGCAAGTTGTCTTTTACCTATCCATAGTGGTCAAACTTGCCTTATTTGAATCATGTAGCGCATGGGAAATCCAAAGGAATCAAATCTACTTTATTCCTAGCCTCCTACGCACCCTTCTACTTTTTCTGCTTTATTCCTTGCTTTTTAAGTGTTTTAAGGCAAATGGAAAAGCTAGACTAGGTGAGGTGAACTAGTTTTTTGTCCTCTTCATCCTCCACTCTTTTATCCTTGAAAAAGCATGTATGAGCTGCGATTCCACCACTCTTTAGCTTTCCTAAGCCATTTTACCAATTCGTGAGCTCCATGACAGATTTGGGATCAGCTTTTTACACCTATGGGGGATTTGCTTATTTTTAGTAAGCCTGCTTTATGCTAGATTCGAATTGATCCTCATGCATTCGAATCCTTGATGTATGTTATTTATTCATAAAACTATTATGTTACAGGGTTGGCTATTGTACACTGAGTTAATACAGTTTAGTGTTCAGCTCCAATTTTAGTCTCTTTTGTGAGTGATTTTGCATGATCAATTGTTAATTGTTGTGAGTAAAATTAATCAATCACTGGGTTCAATTTCCACATGGTATCAGAGACATTGTAGATTTATTTCTCTCCTTCAAAAATTTTTTGTATGTTCGACATCAGTGACTGGGATCCTTCTACTGACAGTCGGGACAGATTTTCTAAGCTATGGATCAATCACAGAAAACTATCTTGACTCCCTTCAATTTATTTGAATGGAAAGCAGAGATGGAGATACTGTTGAGAGTGAAAGGCCTCTATAGGGTGACTATGGAAACAGAAGTAGAGCCTGATGTAGTTGTAGAGAAGATAAAATGGCACAACAGGAGGGATGAGGCTTATGGCCTCCTGTGTCTGAGTATTTCCAAAGACCTCCTTTTCCATCTTGATGGATTGACATCACCGAATGAAGTATGGGAGAATATTTCTGATATTTTTGGAAAGACAGATGAGATGAGGGGACATAAAATTGAAAATGAGCTGATTTCTCTGAGTCCAAATAGCTTTGAATCCCTGCAGCTATATTTCTCCAAGTTCAAAGCACTAGTTTTGCAGCTGAAACAGTGTGGGATCGAAAAGAAGGATGATGATCTCATCCTAGCCATTCTCTCAAAGCTAGGCCCTAACTATTCAGTGTTTGTTTCGACCTTCTATGCCACAAAACTGACAGCTCGAACCTGGAAGATGCCTAGCCTTGCAGATTTCATGGAATCTCTCACACAAGAACAAGACAAGCTGGTGATGATGGGCACCATCAAACCATCCAAAGATCAAGCTTTGATTGCTGGAGATTCGAAGGTGGATTCAAAAATCAAAAAGAAAGTTAAAAATCCACCTGAGCAAAAGAGAGACAAGAAACAGTCTCCGAAGGCGCCACAAGGTTCCAAGAAGAACTACTAGAAGAAGGAAAACAAAGGTGAAATGAACAAGTGCGCATACTGCAATAAGGGAAATCACACTGAAATATCTTGTATGAAGAAGAAAATAGACATGCTGACCCAACTCCTGGAGAAGAATGGCATCTCCCTTCCAGAAAGCTCAAAGAAGAGAGAAGGATGATCAAGTTCAGATTGCAGAGAGAGAGTTCATGCATTGGTTGCTGGCACATCAAGCTCACCCAGTTTTATCATTGATTCTGGAGCTTCAAGACACATGGTTTCGACCAAGGAGGCCTTCTCCTCACTTGATATGTTGAAAGGCCCACCTATAGTACTGGGAGATGACTCTCTCACTGAAATTTTGGGCAAAGGGAGGATTGATCTTGATCATGGTCAGTTTAGCAATGTCTTGTATGTGCCTGGTCTTGCCTCCAACCTCTTGTCATTGTACCAGATGACCCACACTGGGTCTCCTAAGAAATTCATATTCTCCCTTGATGAATTTGAGATCACAGAGATCTCAATTGGTAGAGTCATTGCAAAAGGAGTTGTGAATCATGCTCAAAAGGTATACATGTTCTCACACTTCCTACCTTACTCAAACCCCTCTGCTCTTCTGATTCATGCTAATGAAGCAAGCAAGCTTTGGCATGAAATATTTGGCCACATAAACTACAAAAATATTTTTGATCTTAGTGAAAAAGAGATGGTCATAGGGTTTCTCAAGATAAAATTTTCCAAAGGGGTCTACCAAGGTTGTATCCTAGGAAAACACCCAAAGCATAAATTTGAGAGAGCTAGTCATGAGAGAACCTATGCACCCCTCGATCTGATCCACAGTGATGTTGCTGGCCCATTCCCTCATATGTCCATGATTCAGTCCAAATATGCATTGAATTTCATTGATGACTTTTCCAAGTATTGCTGGGTTCACTTCCTGAAACACAAGTCTGAAGTTTTTGGCCTCTTGAAAATCTTTAAGGCTCTGGTTGAGAACCAGTCTGGAAGGAAACTCAAGGCCCTCAGATCTGACAATGGTGGTGATTATGTCAAGTCTAACTTTATTAATTATTGTGTAGATGTAGGTATTCAGATGTAGCATTCTATCCCTTACACACCACAGCAAAATGGTGTTGCTGAGAGGAAGAACAGATCACTGAAGGAGATGGAAACATGCATGATGGAGGCCAAAAATTTGCCACCAAAGTACTAGGCCGAAGCTATCAACTGTGCAGCCTATATTCAGAATAGGGTGCCTCATAAACAGCTTGATGGTATGACTCCCTTCAAATCATGGAGTGGGCACAAGCCAGATGTGACCCATTTCAGGATTTTTGGCTCAAAGGCTTGGGCTAGAATTCCAACAGAGAAGAGGAAGGATTTGCAGCGCCAAAGCCAAGAGTGTATTTTTATTGGATACTCTAAAGATTCAAAAGGGTACAATTTGATAAATTTGAGCACAAACAAAGCCTTCATTGAAAGGTGTGTTCAGTTTGAAGAAGAACCCCTTGCAGCAGTGGAAGTTGGAGAAGCCTCTTCTCCACCTGAAACTCAAGAAGTAAGTAAAGAGTTTGTTGAACATGCTGATTCTGATTTTTCTAATGGATATGAGTTTATTGCAGACCCTAACAGTCCTAAAATGCCAAAATGGGCAGCCAAGACACTACATGCAGTAGGAGAGCTAGCTAGGGATCCCAATGACCCAAGGAGGACTAGATCTCAATTTGAGAGTGGTCTGTGCATGAAGGATCCTATGTTTGCTGAAAAATTATATTTGATGGTGGAGTCTGATCCTAAAACATATGAAGAAGCAGCAAAATATCCAAGATGGGAAACTACCATGAAGGAGGAGTTCAGCTCACTCCAGAAGAGCAACACATGGGAGCTAATGGATCTTCCCCCATGAAGAAAGTTAGTCCAGTGTAAGTGGGTCTATAAGACCAAATTTGCTGCTGATGGTTCACCAATGAAGTACAAGGCCAGATTGGTAGCCAAGGGCTACTCACAGGTTCATGGCATATATTACAATGAGACCTTTTCCCCAGTGGCAAAGATGGATTCCATCAGGCTAGCCTTAGCCATTGCAGCCTCAAGGCAATGGGAGGTACATCACATGGATGTAAAATGTGCTTTCCTGAATGGAGATCTCACTGAAGAGATATATATGCAGCAGCCTCAAGGTTTTTCTACTAACCCTTCTCTTGTGTGCAGGTTGAGAAAGTCATTGTATGGGCTAAAGCAAGCCCCCAGGGCTTGGTATGCCAAGATCGATAGCTTCTTGCTATCACTGAATTTTGTTCAGTGAAAATTAGATCCAAATGTCTATTTGAAGTTAGTTAATGGTTCATTAATGATCATTGTGTTATATTTTGATGACCTCCTCATTACAGGAAGCTCAAAGGCTAAGATTGCTTCCTTAAAAGGAGCTATGAACCAAGCCTTCTCCATGAAATATTTGGGGCTCTTAAGTCATTTTTTGGGGCTTGATATTGCTCAAACCAAAGATGGAATCAAGGTGCACCAGTCCAAATATGCCTTGGACTTTCTGAACAAATTCAGAATGAAGGATTGCAAAGCAAGCAAAACTCCTTTCCTTTCAGGAGTGAAGCTGGAATACACTGTATAGGCAATTGATTGGATGTTTATTGTATCTGACACATAATAGACCTGATATTTGTTATGTAGTAAGTGTGGCTTCTAGATACATGGATCAAACTCATGAGATCCATTGGAAAGCATCCAAAAGGATCCTTAACTTTGTTCAGGGAACAAGGACACATGGGATATTCTATAAAGCAAAATCTGATCTTGATTTGATTGGATTTACTGACAGTGATTGGGCAGGTGATAGCATGGACAGAAATTCCACATCAGGATATGTGTTCATGCTTGCAAAAGGGCCAATCAGCTGGTCAAGCAAGAAACAGAGTGCCATTGCACTCTCGTCTACAGAAGCAGAGTACAGAGGAGTTGTTAATGCAGCAACTCAATGTTTATGGTTGCAGGGTTTACTTGGAGAGTGTGGCTTTGAACCAGAGTACTCAACTACCATATACTGTGATAACCAGAGTACCATTCGAATCTACAAAGATCCAGTTTAGAATCAGAGAACCAAACACATTGAGATCCATATGCACTGCATTAGAGAGCTTGTGCATGATGGCACCATTCACCTACTCTTCTGTTCATCTTCAGAACAAGTAGCTGATATCTTCACCAAAGAATTTTGTGAGAAGACCTTCAGCAATATAAAATCACTGCTGGGGATTTCTGATCATGCTGTGAAGCATGAGTGAAGACAAGATTTCCAAATTTTGTTTACAGTCCATGTTTAAGGGAGGATTTTCCCAAGTTGGTTTTTCCTCTTTCCTTGTTTAAATGGACATGCAGTATGTAAAGGGTGACTAAGCCTTGTTGCTAGGCCCTATAATTTTCTGATATATTACTCATAATTCAGGCTTAAGGGGGGGTGTTAGAATAATCAACCCATAGTTTACCCACTTAGACATTAATTTAATTATTTTTGTCTTATTAGCCTAGTTCATGTGTCCCACCTTGTGCAAGTTGTCTTTTACCTATCCATAGTGGTAAAACTTGCCTTATTTGACTCATGTAGCACATGGGAAAGCCCAAGGAATCAAATCTACTTTATTCCTAGCCTCCTAGGTGCCCTTCTGCGTTTTCTGCTTTATTCCCTGCTTTTTCAGTGTTTTAAGGCAAATGGAAAAGCTAGACTAGGTGAGGTGAACTAGTTTTTTGTCCTCTTCATCCTCCACTCTTTTCTCCTTGAAAAAGCATGTATGAGCTACCATTCCACCACTATTTAGCTTTACTAATCCATTTTTCCAATTCGTGAGCTCCATGACAGATTTGGGATCAACTTTTTACACCTATGGGGGATTTGCTTATTTTTAGTAAGCCTGCTTTATGCTAGATTCGAATTGATCCTCATGCATTCGAATCCCTGATGTATGTTATTTATTCAGAAACCTATTATGTTATAGGGTTGGCTATTATACACTGAGTTAATAAAGTTTAGTGTTCAGCTCCAATTTCAGTCTCTTTTGTGAGTGATTTTGCATGATCAATTGTTAATTGTTGTGAGTAAAATTAATCTATCATTGGGTTCAATTTCCACAGTAAGTGTAGAGATATTCTGATGTGATTGTGGGATGTGTTCCCACATGATCAGTGCAGATACATTCTGATGTGATTGTGGGATATCTTCCCACATGATAAGTGCACAGACATTCTGATGTGATTATGGGATGTGTTCCCACATGATCAGTGTAGAATCCATTCTGATGTGATTGTGGGATGTGTTCCCACATGATCAGATATAAGTGTAGAGCCATTCTGATGTGATTGCAGGATGTGTTCCCACATGATCATATATAAGTGTAGATCCATTCTGATGTGATTGCGGGATGTGTTCCCACATGATCAGATGTAAGTGTAGATCCTTTCTGAGAAGATGAGGTCAGATGTAAGTGCAGAGCCTTTTCGACAAGATGAGGTCGGATGTAAGTGCAGATCCTTTCTAACAAGATGAGGTCGGATGTAAGTGTAGAGCCTTTTTGACAACATGGGGTTAGATGTAAGTGCAGAGCCTTTCTAACAAGATGAGGTCGGATGTAAGTGCAAATCGTTTCTAACAAGATGAGGTCAGATATGAGTGCTGGGCATTTCTGACATGGGTTTTGGATGTGTTCCTCCCATGGTTAGATGTGAGTGTTGGGCATGCCTTTCTAACATGGTTCTTGGATGCGTTCCTCCCATAGTCAGATGTAAGTGATGGGTGGGCCTTTCTGGCATGGTTCATTCCATGGTAAGATATAAGTGTTGAAGATGATGAATACCTACATGGAGGCTAGGCTTACAACCAGCATGAAAAAGGGCTGGCTCTCTAGAACTTCCTATCATGAGTAGAATTGAGAGATAACACAATTTGTTCGAGATAGTGGAAGCAGTGATGATGATCTAGTGATAATCCAGACTTGATGATGATGACTTGATGATGATTACTTGATGATGATATAGTGATAACCCAGAGAAGAATACTTCTACTGATAAATTGTGTCGAGAGAATACCTTCCTAGTTAAGAGGGAGTGTTGATGTGTTTGTAACTTCGGAATGTATTCACTTGTATATTATACCCCAATGTCCCTATTGGGAGTATCCATGCTGTAATTGTTTCATGTCATACCCAAATGATCCTATCTGGAGAATCAATAAAGTAAAAAAGTCATGTAAAGTCATTGAGGGTCACCCTCCTTATTGTTCAAGGGTTAAAGTCCATGCAATTGTGGGACACTAGGGGTATTAGACTCTCCTAGAGAATTCGGCCCTGGTGAGTTAATGTCAAGTCAGGAATTAGTATAAATAGAGAGTGGTCCTCTCTATTTATCACACAGTCACACACACTCAGTTGTAGCGCATAAATGAGAGAGAGAGAAGAAGCTGGGACAAGAGAGAGAGAATACTATTGTTGGGAGATCGTATTTGTATCTTTGGGTCTTACTTTTGGTGTTGATTCTATCTATGAGGAAGTTGTGGGGATTTCTCCTTTATGGTTTCCCTGAGGAAAATATTTGTGTTCATTGTCTCTTGTGATTGATTGCTGTGCTTGTTATTCTCTCAGATAATATCCTAAGATAATATAGCTTAAATGTTAAAAATCTAACAGGTGCATGATCCTACCCCTATGGATCCTTCACATTATGAAAATATTTCACTTTCTAATCGTTTGGGTGAGTTGGTTCATTCTCCTACATCCTACACTTCCATATCTTGGAGTATTCATCCTAATGAAGTATGGGTGGAAGGTTTCATTTTTATGGTGCAACATGAGGAGTATGAAAATTCTATATCTCGTTTTGATGATGACATGATTAGAGAACCATATTCTTTACATTTTCAGCAGCATCCTTTGTTACATTATGAAGATACACATCTACATGGATGCACCTATGATGTTCACTTTAATCACTTGGAGACTCATGATTTTCCTTGCTCCTTGCTTATTCCTTTTGATGTTGGAGGAGCTTTATCCAACATTTGGGTGAAGAGATATATGATTGAAGCACATTATTTTTAGAGTAAATATCCTTTGTTATTTATTTATGATATGCATATTCATGGGTGTATTGATGAGACTTCTTTGAGCAACTTGAAGTCTTCCTATTTTCTTTTCTCCTTATTTGGTTTATATTTTGATGGAGGTTATTCATTCAATTCTTGGATGAAATAACACTTGGATGATTATTTTGATTCATATTACATTCTTTCCGAGTATCATTAGAGGAGATGTGATCCTTGCCTATGTCATTGGAGTAGATTTCATATAATACCCTATGCTTGTGTGTATGGGCCACATGATGATTTACTTGCTCATATGTACGGGAAATTTCATGATTATTTGATGATGTACCTTCTTGATGTAAATTTGTATGATTTTATTTTCTTTCATGATCTATATTTTGTACTTATGATGTTTGGAAGGGTGCAGTTCAAGCCATGGGATCCTAGTATTGCTTGGTTTCAATTTTGTGGGCAATACGCAGTATGGGAGATTGAGTCACCACTTGAGAAGATGATTGTAATCAGAGTAGTGTAGAAATAAGCATGGGGGTTCCTCTATGAAATTTTCTTAATATATTAAAATACTCAAAGTTTTGTAAGCCAGTACAACTTCAAAGAATTATATAGTGAGCAGAAATGGGCTGAAAGTTCAGAAAAAGTTTCTAAATTATGGACGTAAAGATTATTTGTGCAATTTTTTTTATGGAATTAATTGATATTTTTGTGTTTAGTGGTTATTTCACAAGAGATATAAATCTTAAAAATACACATATATTTACTTTTGGGAACATAAAATTGCAGCTAAAGAAAATTAAGGAGCAAAACAATAAGAGAGCACTTGGTTCAATGGAAGGAGTACCAAGCAAGGATGCCACTTTGGAAGATGATTTTTTTTTGTAGAATCCAAACTTGGAATTTCTTGAGGACAAAAATTATTGATTTGAGATAAATATTATGTCCCCATCCAAATAAGACTACTTGCAAATAATGTTTCACCAACCTACTAGTTCCCTAGGTTGAGATGGAGACAAAAAATTTGTAATAAGGGGGGATATGGGACCCAAAAGGAATTTAGTTTACCATATTCACATTTAAATGTGTCACATAAATAATAAATTCTATTAAAATAAACTGTAATCGGTTCATGAATACACTTGGAATATTTTGAAGTCTTTGGGTAATTAGATTCCCCACACACTTGGCATGATATTCATCCAAATTTGAGTCCATGGGGAATGAAATATTATTGGAGGGTGATGTGGTATAAAATAGCATATCATGATCATTATAATTAGTAAAGGAGATTAATTTACATGGAAGAGGAAGAGACTAAGAATACAATGTGTGCCACTTGGAAGGAGATTCCATGCACTCTATGACAACTAATGATGAAAGATTCTGTGACAAATATGACAAATTCATACTAGATTGTAGTCCTATGAAAACTATGACATGACGAAGATAAAAATAGCCATCATTAGGGTTCATTTTTTAGACAGAGGAAGCCATGTAAATTGGGGAAAGAATTGGAGGATGAAGAAGAAGGACAAGTGGCATACGAGTTACTAAACCACTAAGATGAGTTGGAGGAAACCCATGGAGGGAAATTAGACCTTATGAGGCCTCATGAAGTTAAAAAAATGATTTCATAAGGAATTATAATTGGTTTTGATCAATTTTTAATTGTCCTTTGGCATTTTGGAGTGCTTTTTCTTGTCCATTGCACAGTGAGTGTTCACTCTCCTTGCTTGTGAACCAATTCTGAGAGAGTTGGATTCCTTTCCAAGTTGGTTTACAGAGAGGGAATTCATACCTATAATTGGAGATGAATTATTGTTTTTAAGTTGCATGTTTAGGGTCCATACATTTTAAATTTTCATTTATCTCCCTATTCTCTCATTATTTCTTCTCCATTACCCCCACACTGTCATGTTGATGGCGCACTTGTTGGAGTGGTGCTTGGAATTTCATGAGTATATTTGATTCCCAAACTTGATTATATGAAGTATGTTTATATATTATTATTTATATATTCTATGTAATTCAAAATATAATAAATCCATGTGTGAAAGGATTGCATTCCTGTGCTCTTGAATAACTAGTTTTCATGTATTTGGCTTCCATTTTGAAAGAGTTGTATATTAGATTTGTATGAAGGAATTTATATGATGTTAAATGTTGTTGAGGGAATCCATTTAAATTATTTTTATGGTATTTATATTCCATGAAATTATCTTAACCATCCAATATACTTTTCATGAGTCAAAATCGAGCTATTAATAACATTTCCCCTTAAGCAAATTCACCGAAAGTTACCATATACATGTTGCACCTCATAACCAGTTATGAAAATATTAATAAACATGAATAATTAAATAAATTGATGTATTATATGCATCCAAATACTATTTTATGAAATTTGGTAGGTTCATTGTGCATTTGGAGATCCAAAAGTGTCATCTACGCTTGGTGGTTTTAACATCAATTTCTTAGTTTTTTGTCATTCTTTCCCTATGGCCAAAAAAAAGTTGCATAATTATTGGGTAAGTGTATGAGAATTAATAATATTAATTAGGATATCCTAATACCCCTCAATCTCTTCCATACAAAATTTGAAGTCATTTGGGTGCATTTGGGTTTCACTAGTCTAAAGCTAGAAATTGGCCAAAATTGTGCAAACTTAGATAACATATCAAATGAGTTTTATGATTTGAACATTGAGTGTATGATGTATGTTAGGATTTTTTAAATCCCACAGGAGCCTTTGATAATCAGTTTGGGAATGTTCGATTGCATTTGGAACCAAGCCAAGAAAGACTAGTTTACTACTTTTTCCTAGATTCGAAATGAGACAAAGTGTAGAAGAAGGAGGTATGTGAATGCTTTGTGGAAATGACTAAAACAAACCCTATTAATAAAACACATATATCAGTTTTTTAATCCTATCAAAACCTAATATCATTTCCCTTGATCTTCCCCAGTTGTCTCATAACCATGGATTCAGTGTGAAATCCATTGTCAATGAGGGTCTTGAGAAATAATGTTTTCAATGTCAAAGTTTGAAGCCTCTTTGAAACATTTTGAATAGTGTTCCTAGTTATCCCAAAAAAATGTACATTACAACGGAAGGGAATTTCTTGAGCTCAAACTATGGTTAAGCGAGGAAAACACTTGGGGGATTAGGGTCTATGGATAGATTATTCAAGTAAATTTCCATGAACAATACCTACAAACCATAACTGTGACTCATGAACTCTCTAGAAATTCCTTTGCATTGGAGTTGGATATGGAATCCAATAGGAATTTTTTTACACCTTGGAGTTTTACACATGAATAATGGGTTGCAGGGCCTTGACCATGGTCCATGAAGGAAAACAAGTTCCTTGGGACATTGTTGAATATTCTTGGGCTCAGGGGCCTTGAAGGCGGCCTTGAACCAGCACACAATTCCTTTACAAGGATTATTTGAAGGGATTTCACTAGGATATGAGAACCATTAGTAGGTTTTGTGCATCAGAAATGGGTTTTGATGCCTAAACATGGTTAATGGATATGGCATTGAATAATATTTTTTGAGCACAACAAATGGATCTCGAGGTCTTAACCATGGTTGTGGTAGGGAAACATAACCTTAGGGATTTGGGAATTGTTGGGGGAGGGAAACACCAACCTCAATATTTGAACATATCTTCATGAGCTCAAGCAACATGTTTGTGTTCTAAAACCACCATAGAGGACCCCTATAAGGTATATTTGGTTTACTAGAGGGATATTGTAATGTCCCGGTTTTGACCCCGTTTGCATGATGTATATAATGTAATTAATCGTGGTGAGGAGCTTAAGGCAAAAGCCCCACAATCGATTTGGTTGTGTATGTTTCGGCAATGGGGATAGTTGCCGATGGTATGTCGTGCTATCCAGCACATTATAATGTGGCATCATGTAGATACGCAAATCAAATAAAAATAAACCACCGCCAGCTACATCGGTGCAACGTTGAATGAAAAGGGCATGGTTCTGAAGGATAAGGGGTGGGGGATGTCAAACCTTGATCTATGGGGGAAAAACCCATGTGCTACCACCTTGTTGTTTTGTCACCTTTCTTGTCTCATCCAACCTCTTCCAACCTCTTTATGTTTTTGGCTGAGTAGTTGAGGCAGTTATGGCTGGTGGTGGTTGGGGGCAGTTATTTCTTTTGGGAGTGGGGTGACAGGACTGTCAGTCCCTTTCCCACACGCCCACTCCACCCATGACTGCCTTCACTCCACTCTCCCACAAATCCATTCTCGCCATGGTCTATTGGTTCCTCACGTTCTGCTATTCATCCACGCGCAGAGGAGGTTCGGGTTCCTCATGCCGGTTCACTCCCAACGCAGGGACGTGCGCAACAGGAGGTCGACTTAGTTCCATCACACGCTGGTCGGTTTACTGTTGGTTCATCTCCTCACGCGGGCTGAGTGAGGAGGGTGTGCAACCTATGTTTGGGGAATCCTTATGCAGTGGTCGGGTCTGTTCTTCCTCACGCACAGGTAGTGGTTCTGTTGGATCCCACGCAGCCAGGAAAGGAGCTGCTTATCGGTGGTCATCCATGTTTTCCACAGAGTGGAATTGGGTATGTTTTCCTCTGTGTTTTGCTGTTGGGTGCAAGTTTTCCTCACGCACAGACCATTGGATTCATTTCCCATGTCGTGAGCCGTGCTCACTGATTACGTTATGGGACTGTTGTCTTCCCCGCGTGTTTTGTTGGCTGTGTTGTCCAATTTCATTTTGGACCATTGTGGATTTCCAATCCATGGGTTGAGTTTTCCTCTGTCCACGCTGGGAGTTGGCCTCTTCTCTGTTTTGTGGATTGTGTGATGTTGCCCAGCCATTACATTGGGGAATTGCGTGTGTTGTTGGCTGAGTTTTCCTTGTTTTGGAACTGTGGATTGTTTCCATCATTCATTGTGAGTTTGGGCTGCTGATATACCCTAGTTTGGGCGTTGTTGCTGAGTTGTTTTGGCCACGTTAGGGCCAAGAACAACTCTGTGTTGTCTGGTGGACTTGAGTTGTGCTCATTTTTTTATTTGGGACCCACTATTTCTAAGTAAATAGTCACTGATCGGAAGAAATAGTGGGTCCGCGAGCCGCCATTGTAGAAACTAAAACCACTAGCCTTCTAATGTAAAATGGCTGCCGATGCCGGTCAAAGAACTAGTTCATCAGTCGGAAGAAGATAGATGTTTGATGTCCCGCCGTTGCGGCTGTGGAAGATATTAAGTCACCGACAGCACGGAAGAACTTAACATTGGGCCGCCCACCATTGCGGATGACGAAAGGACTAAAGGCGCCGATACGGTAGTGTTGGTGGTTTCCGCGAGTAGGAGTCGTCAGCAAGGATGGTATCTCCTATGCCACCATTGCGGAAGGGGAAGGTACTAGCTCACCGATGTGAAAATCCTGTCGACATCGATCTGGTTGTGGCGTCGAATCGGAGAAAGATTGAAGATCGCGTTCCGCCGTAGTGGTTGTTTAGCGTATTGTCCTTCTGATGAGAAGTGCACCTGACCGTCGATGAACCGTGAAAGAAGTTAGCCGTTTAGGGACCCAAAACGATAGAAGGATTAGTGGTTTTGAGAGCCGATTCTGTGGATGGATAATTGGGATAAGACCCGATTTAACAAAAGAAAAATGGAGTTTTTCAAAGGGGATTTCTTAGTGGTTTTCAGTGGGATTTCCAACAGATTTCGACTGCCTTCCAATGGGATTTTCAGCTGTTCTCCATGATTTATAGTTGGCTGAAGTTGGCACCCAGTCCAAATGTAGCTGTGTGTAAAATGCAAATATTTGGTGAATGTCTTCATTTTTAGAAGTGGTGTGGTTTTCACATCCGAGGTCGGAATGAAGCATGTGGATAGGCGTTGGAAAGCTTATCCAGTGGGGAACAAGGATATGTGACCAGAATCTGAGCATGAAGCAGCAAAGCGCTAATGATGGCCACTGTTATCCAATGGACAAATCTGGACAATTGCATGCCAGAAGTAGCAAGGACCATGACGTCAACTCAGCTGCTGTGTGGACAAGGAGTTCCATGCTAGGATGAAAGACTTGAAAAGGGAAGTTTTCCTTAAAACCCTATCCTGCTAAATGTGTTGCATTTCCTAAGTTTTATGCATGAAATGCATGAGGATATGTATTGCATGCATAGGATATTGCATGTTGGTAATAATATTGGAAATTATATATTTATAATGAACCACTAATGATAATCATTGTGTTGATGTGGCATTAGTGGAAAAACCAACGATGACATGGACCTGGAGGAATATGTTGCTGATGCTGACAATCGTGACCAACAATCCTATGAGGAAAGGGATAAGGAAACAAGTCCAAGATAAAAGTTGGTGAGCAAGTTATACAATCTCCTGCAAAGGACCAACCAAATTGGTCACGGCAAGGGTGTAAGTAAGACCCATGCAAGTAAGAGTTTGCTTATGACAAATTCCATGGATTGGTACAGGTAAGAGACCTCATACCATGTGAATGTTGGAATATAGAAAGGTGTCATGACATTGATTATAGTGATGTATCCTATATGAAGTGGACATGGTATGTTGAATGCATTGAGATGAATGCATGTGATAGTATGAATGACTAATGATTGAAATGATGAATTGATGACAATTCAGGAGCCATTTCAAAGGTTGTTATGAATGCAGGATAGTCATGATCAATTGGCTTCCAGAAATACTCTATGGAAGAGCAAGGTGGTATGAATGATATGCTTGTGAAGTAAGGAGTATCTGAACCTTTCATTTAATTACAGGAATGATATGAATATGCCTTGCAATGTTAATATGATGATGATTGCATGCAGTAAATGAGTTTTGGTAATATTGATGTGACTAACAACTGAGAGTATTGGAATTTTATAAATTCTGAAAATGCTTCAGTGATGGTTGTAGCAATGAAAAGGTTATATGCATCCAGACTTACCAAGTGTTTGGTTGATTGAAACTCATGTTTCAGGTAGATTATTTCGAGCATGGCATTGTGAGGTAAGACCCTGACCAATGCCAGAATCTACCATTTATGAGAAGAGTCTCATGGTTGTAAAAATAGTGGGTATGCATAATAGGTTGTGGAAATTCGAATTGTGAATTCAGATTTGAGAAATTGTTGACAACCACCAGCCACTATTGGCTTGCATAAGATTGTGTTTGGTTGATTGAAGCTCAGGTTTCAGGTAGATTATTTTGAGCATGGAGGTGTGAGGTAAGACCCTGACCAATGCCAGAATCTACCATGTAAAAGAGCCAAACTTTATGAGAAGAGTCTCATGGTTGTGAAAATAGTTGGTTGTTAAATTTGAATTGTGAATTTCGAATTTAAGGAATTACTGACGACTACTAATCATTGTTGGCTTGTATAAGATTGTGTCAGGAGGGACACACGGTAAGTGAGTATTCATGTTATTATAGTAAGCAGAAAATTATAATGAGCATAGTAGTGCTGCTTATAAGAGACCCACAATTGAGCAAGTAAATTTCTATAGTAGAAAGAATCGAATTTGATTCCTAATGTCATAGCTTGGTTACGAAACGATCAATTTGGATTGTAGTATCAGGTAATGATTGACTGTTTGGCTATTTGATGAATGTGTCAGGGGTACACACTACAGGAAAATCATATGTGATGACTTGCAAGAGCCAAACTTCATGGGAAGGTTTTCCCTTGGAAATGGGTTTCAAGTGAAATGCCATGGAACATTTTAGAAATGTCTCGTCTGCTGTTTGGTAAACAACATGAGTGATATGGTAAAGATTATGTCAGTGAGACATGTGTGGATATGAAATGTAAAAAGGAAGCAGGGATGGGGGCTTGGTTTGCTTGATAAACTGGTGATTGGAAACCACACAGACAGAGCTAGAGGGATGAATTTCTTCTCCACAACCCGGGGATAGCACTGGAAGGGAATGCGGGGCCTGAGGGACTGTGTAGCAGAGAAAGGACTGATTCCTTGTGCTGGGTGTGTGTGGGTGTCTAGTAGTCAAGCTAGTTCTAGTGTAGGTGTTCCTAGCTCTGCAATGAGCTCACCAGTGTAGCATTCAGCCATTCCCAACTCCTTGATGGCTTGACTATTCCTGATACACATAAAAGGAATACTACGACGAAAAATGGATAAGTGTTCTGTAACCCTTGCTAAGAATATGCATATTTAATTGTTGAATTCCATATGCAGAACATGTTTTGATTTATTTCCATAATGACCGATTGCTTGAGTCATGAAAGGGTTTCAATATTGATTACACCCTAGGGAGTAGACGCACTCCTGGTGTCTCAATACTTGATGGTAAATGATATGAAATGTGATTACCATTTTTGAGCAATAACACTGATGAGTTTGCTTGTATTGCTTGTGTTTCTTGTGTTGACAGGCTAAAGGTAAAGGTAAAAGGTAAATGGTTGTTGTGAGGGGTTGCGGAGTAAGGGGTATTGTTGATATAAGTGTACTGTTGGTATAAGTGTATGTGTTATTGCTGACATGAGTGTATGTTGGGATGTGATATGCCTGAGGATCCATAGTAGATCCTAGACTTGGAAATGGTCAAGATAAAGTTCCAATCCTAGTTGACATGATTGTGTACTGGCTAGACATTAATTATTTGATGTTGTGGGGAAGCCAGTGCGCTAACCTAACATCTAATTCCATAGGCGATCCCAAGGCTTGCAAAGTGAAGCAGGATCCTATGGACGAACGAGGAAACACATAATATAGATAAGTATTGGATTATTTTGCTTATGAATATACATGTGTATATGATTTGGTTATGATGTTTTAAGCTCTTTTTCTAGAGATAAAACTGATGAGAATAAGCTAAGCATGTGAATCTATTCAATGTTTGGATATAAGTATCGCTCGAAGAAAGGACTATGAGAGCATCCTAGGGATGCATGTGGACATGTGACTATCCTAGAAGGCTTGGAATGAGCGGCAATGAAAAAGGGTGCTAGTGAGACCATGAGGTTCCTAGCAGTTGAGACAAGCCATGTGGAGAGACTCCATGGTTTAGAGGTCTAGAATAGAACAAAGACACTAAGTGTCATGACCAAGAGAGATTGGTCCAGCATTCACGGGAAAGTGAAATAGGCTGAGAGCAGGAAAAGCCATGGCAGTGGTGTGGGTTCCAGGATGGAACAAAACAAAGAGGGAAAAACTCTTGCTGCTTTCTCTTGCCTTTTGATTATATATATTTATATATATTCATGCATTGTGAAAACAAAAGATTGTTGAATGCATGTATGACTAAAAATGGAATGTGTGTTTTTGCTGAAGGTAAAGTGTGAATGCTGGAGTGGTTAATTCCCTGCCCAAGAATGGACATGAATGAGCTCATGTGCCTGTTGGGGAAGGCATGGGAAATACGAAAGTCTCCTTGATGAGGCTTGGACTGTCATGCCATTTGGGGTAATTGACTGACTGATTTTAATGTCTATAGTATGCTTGGTCTGATAGAATTTCAATGGTGCATTGCATAGGTGAGAAAGGTGAAACCAGGTGGTGCACATTGATCATGGAAACAGGTCAAAAGCTGTTGGAATTAGCTGGAAGTCTCCTTCAAATGATTGCCAAGACCCAAGAAAATCTTGGGGAGATGGTCAAGATACAGAGAAGGCAGAGTGAAATGAACCACTAGATTTTGCAAGACTCTATTGGTTTGCAAAAGGAGGTGAAAATCCTTCTGGGAGCAATTGGCAAGGGAAAGGAAGGTGGATCAACAATGGGACAATTGTCCAAGTGACCCGATAAGAAATGGTCCAGGCATGAAGACTCAAAGGAAATTGAGCAGGTAAAGATGAAACAACCAGTGAGATGTTGGAGATGCAGAGGACATCATTTACGCCAGGACTGCCCAATGAGGGAAGATGATGAAGGAAATAGCCGCAAAGTTCCTATACTTCAGGATTAGCTGGAAGCTGAGAACCAGCAGGAGAAGTCCATGGAAGCTGAGGGTCTTGGTCTTGAACATTCAAATTAAATGATCAAACGTGGGACAGATCTACAATTTTGAAATTTTGATGTGCAATTGTATATGTACTGTATATATGTAATGGAACACCGAGGATGGTGTTATTCCAAGGGGGAGGGGAATGTAATGTCCCGGTTTTGACACCGTTTGCATGATGTATATAATGTAATTAATTGTGGTGAGGAGCTAAAGGCAAAATCCCCACCATCGATTTGGTTGTGTATGTTTCGACAATGGGGATAGTTGCCGATGGTATGTCGTACTATCCGGCACATTATAATGTGGCATCATGTAGATACGCACATCAAATAAAAATAAACCACCACTAGCTATGCTGGTGCAATGTTGAATGAAAAGGGCATGGTTCCGAAGGATAAGGGGTGGGGTATGTCAAACCTTGATCTATGGGGGAAAAACCCATGTGCTGCCACCTTGTTGTTTTGTCACCTTTCTTGTCTCATCCAACCTCTTCCAGCCTCTTTATTGTTTTGGCTGAGTAGTTGAGGCAGTCATGGTTGCTGGTGGTTGGGGGTAGTTATTGCATTTGGGAGTGGGGTGACAGGACTGTTAGTCCCTTGCCCACACGCCCACTCCACCCACAACTGCCTTCACTCCACTCTCCCATGACTCCATTCTCGCCATGGTCTATTGGTTCCTCACATTCTGCTATTCATCCACACGTAGAGGAGGTTCGGCTTCCTCACGCTGGTTCACTCCCAACACAGGGACGCGTGCAGCAGGAGGTCGACTCAGTTCCCTCACGCGTTGGTCGGTTTACTGTTGGTTCATCTCCTCACGCGGGCTGAGTGAGGAGGGTGTGTGACCTCTGTTTGGGGGATCCTTATGCAGAGGTCAGGTCTGTTCTTCCTCACGCACAGGCAGTGGTTCTGTTGGATCCCACGCAGCCAGGAAAGGAGTTACTTATCAGTGGTCATCCATGTTTTCCACAGAGTGGAATCGAGTATGTTTTCCTCTGTGTTTTGCTGTTGGGTGCAATTTTTCCTCACACACAGATCGTTGGAGTCGTTTCCCATGTCGTGAGCCGTGCTCACTGATTGCGTTCTGGGACTGTTGTCTTCCCCATGTGTTTTGTTGGCTGTGGTGTCCAATTTCGTTTTGGACCACTGTGGATTTCCAATCCGTGAGTTGAGTTTTCCTCTGTCCACGCTGGGAGTTGGCCTCTTCTCTATTTTGTGGACTGTGTGATGTTGCCCAGCTGTTACATTGGGGAATTGCATGTGTTGTTGGCTGAGTTTTCCTTGTTTTGGAACTGTGGATTGTTTCCATCATTCATTGTGAGTTTGGGCTGTTGATATACCCTGGTTTGGGCGTTGTTGCTGAGTTGTTTTGGCCACGTTAGGGCCAAGAATAACTCTGTGTTGTCTGGTGGACTTGAGCTGTGCTCATTTTTTTGTTTGGGATTATCCCTGCTTGTCTTTACCTTCTTCATGACGCTGTGAAGGGATTGTGTTGCTGTGGGTATGCAGTGGTTGGCCCTTGGACTGTGCTGGCTTGGCCGATCTGTTGATGGATTGATAAACCTAGCTGTATTGGCCTGAGGAATGTGTCCCTTGTCTATGTGTAAGCCTTCATTGACCCTTATCCTTGGAGGAATCATGCCAAAATCGAGGGTGGCAGCGTTGTTGAGAGATTGATGAGCACGTTGGCCTATGGTTGGCTGGAATGTTGCAGCGATGTAGCTGGTTGTGGGACAAGTTCTTCATCAGAAGATAAGTTACCTTGTATGTTCCATCTCTGCAATTATATTGATGTCAAATGAATTGTAATGGACATGTTGAATGCTGGAATTATATGTGTGTTTGTTTCCACTGTATGATTGAAGAATTATGCATCTGTGTATGCTTATATGTTTAGCATTCATTTTATGTTTAAGTTTCTTTAATTTCAGCATTGATGTCTTTTGTTTATGTTCATGGGGCTGTTTTCCCGTCTTCATGGTGCTCGTCGCGTCCTCTTCGCCGGTTAAGGGATGGGGACATGACAGATATGGGGATATGAATCTAGATATTGAGTAGAAGAAATCACAACAAGGAAAACAACTAGGAAATGTTCTTGCAAGGATTTTAGTGCTACAAGATTAGGAAATTATTGAAAGATCATTGCCTAAACCTCCACTATTGGTAGTGGATGTTTTAGCAAAACTTTTAATGGATTTCTAATATACTAAAAATTATCGTTGGTTAAAGGTTCTAAGGGACGTTTTATTAATCAGTGTGCTTCAATAATCTAGTCACATTAGTACAATGTTAACTAATTTATATGCCCCAATGCATACAACTTTTTTAGATGTATTGGTGTGTATTTTAAATATAAAAATAATTTATAGATCATTAACATATGCATTGGTTGATATATTGACTTGTGCAATCTAAGTTCTTATAATGTGAACGGTATTAGAAGTAATAATGATATTATTGAAGTAATCAATGCGATTGTTCTCACAGAGAGCATCAGTGATTTTGATAAAGTTCCATGGGGCTATTGCATAATAATACATAGATTTTACTAGTAAATAAATATGTATAAACCACACCATCTAGTTCAAATGAATATGATTGAGAAATATATTGCAGTGTTGAATTGTTTCACACTACAAGTATGCAAATGTAGCTTATTTTTTTACATAACATTGATTAATCATCAAAAAAAAATATTGGTATAATAATATTGGTTTTATATTTTAACTATTGTATTTGGATATAATAATTGCATTTATGTGTTTTATCATTTAAACAAATATATCAATTGATTACACCTATGTTCATTATAACAATGTAAATAGTCAATATATTTAATCAATAGTGTATCATTTAGTGACAATGGATATTGCAATAGAATAAAAAGAAAATTGTTATGTTTGAATAAGGGACTCTTTGTTATATAAAATAGGACAATATAAATGTCCACAATATTCAAAACAATATGTCATCCACAATATGTCCACATTAAACAATATGTTTGATTATTACAAATTGTGAGATAACTCATGGATTTATATATCGAACTTCATGAAGCATGACTAATTATTTAATACATAAGAAGGTGACTCTTTGGATTCATCTACCAAGAGGTATGATAGATTCAAAGAAGACTCTTCATGTTCTACTTATTAGACTGACACATATTTACAATATGTACAAAATTAAGTGTGAAACCATAATCCCATAGGATTAGGTTTTGAACATTCCCCCACTTAAGCAGAAGGGATGTTTGTAAGTCTGATAATGTTTTGAATCATTTAATGAAACCTTTCTCATTTGAGTTCTTTCGTAAGGATGTCTTCAATTTGATCATTCATGGAACAATGTTCTTGATGAATTGTCACGGCCTCAACATGATGTTGAATCAACTTGTATTTTGTGTTGATGGGATTGATTTATACATGGAATCTGGTATTATTAGAAAACTTGATTGCATAAGTGTTTTTTATCAATAAGTGAGTGGATTTCTCTTGTTTCTCCTACACGTATTCAAGTATCTTCCCGATCCACGCTATCTCTTTCATTGCTTCAACAAAAACTATATATTATTCCTTTATTGTTGAATATGCTGAAAGTAACTATTTACTTGATCTATAATTTCCTTTTTTTGGAATTTTGGAGAAAATCACAAATTGGGAAAAATTCGAACTTAACTATTCATGACTCTAGAGGGTTCCAACTTTCACCAAATGGTCCCGAATTTCAAAGGAAATGGTATGGTGAGTATTAAAACATACCATGGTGATTTATGGACACTTTGTATCTGAATTTATACCTCTACAAATTCGTTTGGTGCTAATGAAAAAAACGGAAAAATGACTAGGAAATCGTGATTAAATACCCCCTAGGGTGTAGGCCAAAAGGGCTTCCCAACTAATGTACAACCCTACCAAATTTGTAATAAGATTATGGGGAATGATATAAGACCTCATGTAATATCATTACACATGGTTATTATCTCTTCAAACTGGCTATATATTTCCACATTTGTTCGATAACTTTCAGTGAAATTGATTATGGGGAAGTTGCATAAGTAGCTCGATTTTGGCATATGAAAGGTAGAGTTAAAGGCTCAGATCAGGATGTGACATATAGAGAAAATATAAAGAATAAAAATTTATATCCCAAAATTATTAAACACGATATAAATCCCCTCATACAAGTCTTGTATACAACTCATTCAATATGGGAGCCAAATACATGAAAACTAGTGAATTATTAGCATGGAATTGCAAAAGTTTCACATATGGATTTCTTGGATTTCGACACATAGAGAATAGGGACATTAAATTAGAGATAAAAAAATCATATATGGATTTCACAAGATCATAAAACTCATATAACATCTCTCATACAAATATGATACAAGACTCTTTCAAGATTGAAGCCAAAATCATGGAAATTAAGGATTCAATGGCATGGGAATGCAAGCTTTTCACACATGAGTTTATTGGATTTCAAGCCAAAGAGAATATGTACATGAAATTATATAGTAATACATTATGTATTGTTTCACAACATTACCCAACTCATAAAATATCCCTCATACAAATATGGCATAAACTACTTCAAGATTGAAGCCAAAATCCATGAAAACTAGTGATATGATGGCATGAGAATACAATCTTTTCACATAGGAGTGTCTTGTATTTAGAGCAGAGTAAGATATGGGAAATAAATTACAGAGTCTTACATAATATATGGTTTCCCCAATATCATAAAACTCATATAAAATTCCTCATACAAATCTGATATAAAACTACTTCAATATTGAATCCAATCCATGAAAACTAGTTATTCAAGAGCATGGGAATGAAATCCTTTCATACATGTATTTATGATATTTCAAATTAAATATAATATGGAAATGAGATTACATATAGATAAATCATATATAAAATTTTTGGAATCAACTATACTCAGCAAAGCGCAAGCACCACTCCAACAAGTGTTCCCTCAACATGAGAGTGTGAGGGAATGGAGAAGAAGGAATGAGATAATAGGGGGATAGCTGAAAATTTGAATGTATGGAACTTCAAACTGAAAATAAAACTCATTAATTAATCACCAATGAGAGTTATGAATGGTCTCTCCATCATCCAACTTGGAAAAGGAATCCGACTCCCTCGAAATTTGTTCACAAGCAAGGAGAGTGAACACTCACCGTGCAATGGACAAGCAAAATCTCTCCAAAATGCCAAAGACAAATTAAAAAATGATAAAAATCTATTCTCATCCCTCACTGCATTCTTTTATTAACTTCATGAGGCCTCCTAATTTTGAATTTCCATTCATGGGATTCCTCCAACTCATCTTAGTGGTTTAGTAACTCTCATGAAACTTGTTTTTGTCTTCATGCTCTAATTATTTCCCCAATTCAAATGTATTCCTATAAATTCCAAATTAGACCCCTTGGTGGATATTTTTATCCCTTTCATGTCATATTTTTCATATGTTTGCAATCATTTCTGAATTTTTCATACTTGTCATTGAATCTTTCATCATTTGTTGTCATAAAGTTCACAGAATCTCCTTCCAAGTGGCACACCTTGTCTTCTAGTATCTTCCTCTTCCATGGGAGTTAATATCCTTTACCTATTCAAATTAATTGGATCATTATATGATATGTGACACCACATAACCATCCAATATGTTATATTTTTATCATTTAAGCAATATGAATTTAGGATCTTATCTGAGCACTAGTACAAAATGAGGAATTAGCTACGAGGTGACTAAAATTCTAGTCACCACAGGTTTTCCAAGTCATTTACTACTAAATATGAGCAATTTTGATTGACCTAACTATAAACAACTAAAATTAATGACTAAATTAGTCACCAGTTAACAAATATGAGTAGATAATAAGTGACAGAGTTAAAAATGACTAAAATAAATGACTAATTTAGTCACGACATAAAAAATGACTAGCTAGAAGAATATGAATTAGTCATTTTTAATTGTGTCATGGAAAATTGCAAATTTGGAAATGAAGTGTAATTTTCATAAGTTGTCTACCTTCTATTAGTAATATTAGTTCCATGCACCTCGATCTTCAGAGATCCAACAAAGCAATTGCATGAATTTTCTCTTGATCATCTTTATCCCTGCTGCACCATTGAAGAAAACCGGGTTAAGCGCGTTCCAAAGGAAAATTATGTTCCTACATCAATTACGAATTAGGTACTAGAACCAGTACCATATATATTGTTACCTAGATAGAAGAATCATATCCCTAAATCCCCTCGAGAACCGACCATTCGAATGTGCCTCCTCCACATAGACTTACCAAATGCATCCAATGCATGGCCAAAAAAACACGTCAACTTCATATTTCTGGGCTGAAGGTATCATTCGACCCTTGCTCCCCTATTTTTGCAGATAATAAGCAGGTTCAGGATCTCGCAGTGACCAGTCGGAGCACTTCAAAGGTATGGCTCTTGCCGCTCCGATTATGTTCATCACTCCAATCAATAACCAGTTGTTATGGTTTTCTACAAGTCTCAATGATGCTGAAGTTACTTCTTCCACTTTATATTTGCATGTAGTGTCCTCGACCCTCCTATCGGTGAAGAGGACGCTACCATGGCATTAACCATCCGAGCAAATTCCCCATGAACATGTATGTACATAAAAATTGCTGAAACAAAATGCTTTGAACTAGAACATGCATACATGATTATTTATCATACAGCAGAAGCAAACACACGTTCATAAAATCATTCACCATGTTCATCATATTGATTAATAGTAATATAATTACAGAAGTAAAATAGACAAGAATACTTATCTTATGAAAGTTGTTCCGCAACCAGCTACGTCGCTGCAACGTTCCACCCAACCATAGGCCATCGTGCTCCTTACTCTCAGCAACGCTGCCACCCCCGAGATGGGCATGATTCCCCAAGGAATAAGGAACTAACAAGATTACACATAGTCAAGGATAACAAAACATGCTGAGCCAACACTGCTGGGTTTATCAGGAAAACAATGGATCAGCTAAGCCAAAATAGTTGGGTTTATCAGGCCATCCAGGAGTTGGGAAAGGATAAATACTAAGATGTTGAGCCCATTACCGAGCTAGGAACACCTACACCAGAACTAGCCTGACTTCTAAGACACCCACACACACCCAACACAAGGAATCAGTCCCTTCTCTACTACACAGTCCCTCAGGCCCTGACTTCCCTTCCAGTGCTATTAAGGGGTTGTGGACAACAAAGCCATCCCTCTAGCTCTATCTGTGTGGTTTCCAAACACAATAGGTTTATCAAGCAAACCAAGGCCCCATCCCTGCTCCCAACACAGTCCGAATACCAACCACTGCATACACGCAGTCACACAAGCGATTCACAGTTTGGGCAAGGAAAAAAACTCCCGAGCCATTCTTGGCCCTATCATGGCCAAAATGACTCCAAAATAGCTTGCAACAGTCCCAAAACGTAAGGAAGACCACAACAAACAAAACATAAGGGAGACCATAGAAAACCCACAAATCTTGAGAAGAACGACGACAACCACAAATCAAGGGAACAACATCAGCCCCGATCTCAACATTAAAGAGCCGGGAAAATTACACGGCCATACCAGTCTATAAGGTAAACATACACCCACACAATCCACAAAATCCGTATGGAAAACATGCACACATAGAACGTGAATGGCTTATTCACAAGGGAAAATAGTGGGTGAAGAACGGCGGCCCCCAACTTACCGTGTGAGTAACAACAATGCAGAACCCAGTGCATGAGATAATATCTACACCATATCCCAAATACGAATGGAAAACACAACAAATTCCTCTCTGTGGAAAATGTGAATGACAGGGGAAAACAGATCCCTCCCCTAGCTACGTGAGACCAAATAGGAAAGAAGCCTGTGCATGAGAATGAACAGAACTACTGTCCCTACGTGAGGATGAACTGGCAATAAAGAGAATGGAGAGTGTTTATAGCACCGTCGTGGGGTGAGTGGAGAGTGTGCATGGAGTGATGGCGCTGGTGGTTTTCCAAAATGTGAAGGTCAACCCGATGGTGGAGTGTGTGTGTGGGAAAGGACTGACAGTCCTGCCACACTCCACTCCCCAGCCATAATTGCCTCAACTACTCTACAGAGCATTAAAATGGTAGTTGGATAATACAAGGAAAGATGAGCAAGTCAAAAGGGGTGGTGACTCATGTATTTTTCCACATTTGTTCAAGGTTTGACATCCCCCAGTTTATCCTTAAGAGAATCATGCCCCTTCTCAATTTATTTGCCGCAAACATAGCTGGTTGGGTTATTTAATTAAAGATGCATATTTACATGATGAAAAAACTTAATATATGCCATATACCATGATAGACCATCGGCAACTATTCTGTTTGCCAAAACATATCACAACTAAATCGATGGTGGGGATTTTTCCTTTAGCTCCACACCATGATTCATTACAATATATACATCATGTACATTTAATGCAACACGGTCAAAACCAGGGTGTTACATTCCCCTCCCCGTCCAATAGCACTGTCCTCAGTGCTTTACAAAATTTGAACAAAATGCTACACTGGTATCGCCTCAGTGTTCGATAGAATTGAAAAAAAATGGATGTGCCAACTGCATGGCATCCTCCAGCTTCTACGTACCCTCATCAGGTCCGTAGTGCTCCCATTGCACCTTTACCTGCCCTATGGCCCAGTTTTGGAGCATTGTGACCTTCCTGTCGAGGATTCGCATTGGCTCAGTTCGGAACTCTCCCTCTGGTTCCATCTAAATCACATCCCAATTTATCACATGATTAGGATCATGTACATATCTCTTAAGTAAAGAAACATGAAAAACATTATGAGCTTTAGTGCTAGTAGGCAATGCAAGTCTATATGCAACTGGCCCTATTCTTTCAAGCACTTCAAATGGCCCACAATATCTTGGTGACAGCTTGGCACAACTTCCAAGATTCAGAGAACTCTTCTTTTCCCTGGCTCTGAGGTAAACATGATACCCAAATTTGAACTCGCTGTTCACCCTATGCTTATTTGCATACCTTTTCTGTCTGTCCTATGCTGCTTTCATATTCTGCCTGATCTTTACAACCTCTTGCTCCATTTGCTTGAGCAATTTTGGTCCAAGCACAACCTGGTTCACTAGATTATCCCAAGTCACTGGTGTCCTACACCTTCTTCCATACAAAGCTTCATACAGACTCATCCCCAAGGATGCCTACTGTCCATTGTTATAAGCAAACTCTACCAAGTGTAAGTAATCTTCCCACTTGGTTGGTTTGTCCATCACGTACATGTGAAGCATATCTTCAAGAACTTGATTAACTCTTTCATTCTGCCCATCTTTCTGAGGATGGTATGCAGTGCTGAAGTTTAGCTTTGTACACAAATCTGCAAACAACCCCTTCCAGAAATTGGAAGTGAACTTGACATCTCTATCAAAGACTATTGCCTGAGGAAATCCATGTAATTTGAAAATATCCTTCATGAAGATCTTTGCAATGTCATCAGTCTTATGTGTAGACTTAACCAGTATAAAATGCATTTCCTTTGTCAACTTTTCTACCACAACCATGATGGAATCATGTTGTCTCGAAGTCATTGGCAATCCTATAATAAAATCCATGGAAATAACTTCCCATTTCCATTCCAAAACTGGAAAAGGTTGCAACAAACCTGCAGGGTGTTGATGCTCAACCTTTACCTGTTGACATTTCATGCACCTTGAAATGTATTCAGCCATGTCCTTTTTCATTCCTGGCCAAAAGTACTGCTTTCTAGCTTTAGCAATTGTATTTTAGTATCCTGGGTGACCGGAATACGGAGCTTGATGGATTTCATCCATGAAAACTCTCCTCAAATATGCTACATTTGGAATATAAATTCTACCTTTATAAGTGAAGTCCATTTTCTTCCAATTTATATCCCCCATACCTCTTCTCAATACTTTGTTGTTGCAATTTGTCTTTTACCTGCTCATACAATTCATCTCCAGCAACATGATTAATAACCTACTGCCTCAAATCCGATTGGAAAATACTAAGAGATGCCACATGCATTTCTTGTACCTTCCTGCCGAGTGCATCAGCTAGCTTATTCTCTTTCTCTTTTATGTGCTTGATTTCAAAATCAAATTCACATAAAAATTCCAGCCATCTTGCTTGCCTAGCATTAAGAGTAGGCTGATCAAATAGATACTTCAGGACACAATGGTCTGTTCTAAGCTCAAATCTCCTACCCATCAAGTAATGTCTCCACATCTTGAGGGCATGTACTATGGCTGCAAGCTATAGATCATGATTGGCATAATTCTTCTCATGATCCTTTAGCTTTCTTGACTCATAGCATATCACATGGTTGTCCTGCATAAGGACTCCTCCAAGCCCTTGTCCGCATGCATCGGTACACAACACAACATCTTTCTCCGGATTTGCAAATTTCAATATGGGTGGACTAGTGAGAAGATTCTTCAACCACTGGAAGCTTTCTTCACACCTCGATGTCCATTCAAACCTCATCCCCTTCTTTTGCAAAGAAGTGATGGCATGTGCAACTTTGGATAATCCCTCAATGAACCTTTGTTAGTATCCTACAAGTCCCATAAAATATTTTACATCTATCACATTTCCTGGAGTAGGCCAATTCATAATGGCTGCAATCTTTTCAGGGTCCACAGATATACCATCCTCCGAGATAATGTGACCCAAGTACTGAATTCTATCTCTATAGAAGTCACACTTGCTCAGTTTTGCATACGGCTGATGCTCCCTAAGCAATTGCAATGTCAATCTCAAATGCTCTTCATGTTCTTCCTCATTCTTAGAATAAAAAAGAATGTCATCAAGGAAAACAAGAACAAACTTGTCCAAATACCTACTGACACTATTCATAAGGCACATAAATGTAGCTAGTGCATTTGTGAGACCAAATGGTACCACTACAAAATCATAATGCCCATACCTTGTCCTGAAGGCTGTCTTATGAATGTCTTCATCCTTGATTCTCACCTAATGGTAACCAGACCTCAAGTCAATTTTGGAAAATACCTTTGCTCCTCTCATTTGATCAAAGAGGTCATCAATCCTAGGAAAAGGATATTTATTCTTCACCGTAACCTTGTTCAATTATCTATAATCAATACACAATCTAAGTGTACCATCTTTCTTCCTTACAAACAGAACTAGTGCTCCCCAAGGAGACACACTCAACTAGATATATTTCTTTTCCAACAACTCTTGTAGTTGCATCTTCAATTCTAGCATCTTCGGTGTACTCATCCTGTAGGTTGCCTTGGACATTGGTGCTGCTTCTGGCACAATTTCAATAGTGAAATCAATGTCCCTCTTTGGAGGAAGCCCTGGAATCTCATCAGGAAACGCATCCTTGAATTCCTGTAACACCTCATAGTCTTCCAACCTCATATTTTCATCATCTGTTTCCTCCAAAATATGAGCTGCATACAACTAGCAACCTTTCCTACATAATTTATTTAACTGCATTGCTAAAACATGCCGTACTGAAATAACCTTTGGAATACCTTTCACAACTACTAGGTTCCCTTCTTCATTCATGCATTTGAAAGTCTTATTGTAACAATCAAACTTCACCCTGTGAGCTTCTAACCAATACATTCCAATGAGAACATCATAGGAACCAAGTGGTAGAACATTCAGATCTACACAAGTGATCAATCCATTCATGACCAATGTACATTTCTCTACCACTTCACTAACTTTTCTCTTAGTTCTAGTGGCTAGCTGAACTAACCAAGACTTCCTATGTTTTACTTTCTTAAAAGCCCAAATCTCCACTACTTTAGGAGTAATGTAACTATGAGTAGAACTAGGATCAATCAAAATAGAAATAGATTGTTCAACAATATTACCTGCAACTTCAACCACAGTTGACTAGTGATCTACCTGGCAGTCCTCCAGTGCTGCATAAATCCTAGGGACTGCTTTTGCTACTTGACCCACTGTTTCTTCTTCTTGAATTTTATAAGTCGGTCTTGCACTCTCATTCTTGAGTGGACAATTTCTGCGCATGTGGGGTCCTCCACATTTCCAACATTCGAGTGGTCCTCTATTCTATTGTGGATCTTTAGGATTTTCTCCTGTCACTCCAACTGGCTTACTGGCAGCTTGGGATGGATGCTTTTGCTGATTCCTAAAGTTAGAAGGTTTGAAACATTTATTTCTTTGGACAAACCTCTCATTCTTCTTGTCCTTCCATACCTTATGGTAATCCGATTTACCTTTTCTTTGCTCATAGAAATACTTAGCCTTCCTTATTGCTTATTCAAGAGTTCTAGGTTCATAAAACTCAATTCTTTATTTGTAAGACTGAGGTAATCCACTCAGAAAATGCTGGACCTTCACTTTTTCATCTCTGATGTACCGGACATACCTCAACAACTCCAAGAATTTACTTGCATACTCTTCCATGGTCTGCTGTCCCAATCTCAGCTCATGGAATTATTTAATATTGTCATCATCATACCTGTCAGAGAGGTATTTCTGCTTGAAATACTTCTTGAACTATTTCCACTTAAGTCTCCTTTCACTGATCCTCTTTACTTGCTTGAAGTGTTCCCACCAAAAGGATTCCCTTCCATTCATATTGAATATGGCAACTCTTGCCTTCATGTTTCCTGAATAATCATGCACTTGAAAGTACTTCTTTATCCCAAGAAGCCAAGCTTCAGCCTCTTGTCCATTCTTTACCTCACCATCAAATGTAGGAGGTTTAGCCTTCTTAAATTCATTCCAAGAGCGATCCCTATGGTGTCTCTTTCTTTTTCTTTTATGAGAAGAAGAACTTGAATCCCTGCTGGATTCTTCAAAGTCAGATGATCCATTAGAAGTCCTTCTCCTTCTCCTAGTACTGCTCTTACTACCTTCTGGTCTTGCTGTACCTTGTCTAGAGTCTATCTTCCTCTCCAAGTCTGTTAAACTCTGTAACATTGCAGCATTCAACTGGTGTTGCTCTTCCTGGGCTTTAATCAAGCTTCTTATGGTGGCTGCAACATCTGACGATGTCTCTTGGAATCTCCTTCCATTAGACTCTATGCCATCATTTCCATTATGGACATTTTCTCCCATGGCATCTCTTGCACACTCATAGGAATCCCGAGCATCATATCTGTCATGGGTTCTCATAACTTAACCACCACTTACTTACCAAACTACACTACTTGGAATACTTCCCTTGAAGGTGACTATGATTCTGCAAACGTGTTAGTAACACAACTGTTAGATGCATAACATTGATATAAATCAGAATTACTTACCTTCTCCTGGAAAAAATCATAAAATAACAAATTTTCCCAAACAAAAGATTTTCTTCATCAAAGAACGTCTGTCTAATGGGGATGATGGGGGTCAAGGGGGCCTGCCCCCTTTCGGCGCCACTGCAGGGCGGGTCGAGGGCAGCGCCCTCGTTTTTTGTTTTTTTGTTTTTTTTGTAAATATTTGATTTTTCACACAATCTAGCACATAAGATTGCTGCCACTTTCTCCTTTTCAGCCCTGAAAATCCCCCAAAGAACCATTGAAAATCCTACTGAAAGACAGTCGAAATCTGCTAAGAAATCCCACTTGAAAAACTCAAAATTTCCTTGTGTAGAATCGACTCTCATTCCAACTGTCAATCCGACGTTTCAACGGTTAGCACAACTAACTTCCTCGGCTGTTCATCGGTGATCGGATCCACTAAGCACTACCACGTCGGCGACCGAATCCTCTACTCATCGGGCGGCTAGTTCCATGGGCAGCTGCAATGGCGGTGCACGAAATCTCTATGTTTTCCATGAATGTAACCCTATCAGCGGATCGGAGCAATTGGTCACTATGCTTCAGCAGCTCAAAACTAAATGGGTCCACCGTGTCGACGACTTCAACAACTAAGGTTTTCCGATGGTGGCATATCGGAAATTGGAAGTACTGATTATTTTGGCATCGACGGTTGGAACAACTGTCCATTGAAAGGATAGTCCACTAAATAGCCTCAACGATGGGTGTGTGAACAACTAAATCTTTCCGAATTCATCATTGGTTGTTCAACTAATCTTCTTCTGACACATCGGCGGTCCAAATCACTAACTTTCACCGATTTCCGATGGTCTCAACACTTAGTCAAAATTTTCAAAAAAAAATTCTCTTCTTCTTTCCACAGAACATAACATCTGTCAGTGGTTGGAACCACTAAGCGCTATGTCTCAGAGATCGGAGCATCGGAGGTTGAACTTCTAATCATCAGAGTGCTAGTCCACATGGCAGATGCAACGACGGACTGAGAAACCGCTAAATTCTTCCGCGATGTCAGCGAACCCAACATCTATTTTCCGCCGATAGCCGACAAACACTTAGAAAATTTCTGCAAAATGTTTTTCCAACTGTCCTCCATTGGGTGGGATTCCACCTAGCTCTCCGCTGCATCGGAAGAGATTCCCAATTAGTCTTCCAATGGGCTGATGGTTCAGGCACTGAGACAAATTTTTGAAATTTTCCCTTTAGTCTTCCTTTTCGCCAATTGATCGGTTCAATTCTCTTCTTTTCGTCAGCGAAATAGTTCCATCAACAGTCGCAATGGTGACCCATCATCCTCGATCTTCTTTCGATCGATGGCCCAATATACTAAGGCATAACCTGATCGGTATCGGCAGTCTCTTCCCGTCGGAAGGCCAATGCTCTAGGCTTCCGAAACGTTGGGCGCATGAACCACTTTTTGTTTTTGATGGCCGATGTTTTCGTTATTTAGAAAAATTTTCTAAATTTTATTTACTGCGTCGGTGGTCAGAGGCCCTACCCGTCAGGAGCATAGTGGTCTAACCATCCGCAAGGGCAGCGCTCAATCGGCTAAGTATCGGTGATCCATCTATCTAGGTGTTCCTCTCCTCTACCTTCCCACTAAGTGCTCCACCACATCGGAAGAACTTGTCACTAAGTCTTTCGATGGGCCAATGGTTCTAGCACTTAGAAAATTTTTGAAGATTGAGGTTTTTCTGTCCAAAATTTTCTGATTGCTACTGGGAAGAAGGTAATCCTGCTTTTGTCACTGCATCTTCAGCATCCATTCAGGCCCATGATACAACATGAGCTCTGATACCACACTGTAGTGTCCCTGACCCTCCGACCGGCGAAGAGGACGCTACCATGGCATTAACCATCTGGGCAAACTCCCCATGAACATGTATGTACATAAAAATTGCTGAAACAAAATGATTTGAACTAGAACATGCATACATGATTATTTATCATACAACAGAAGAAAACACGCATTCATAAAAGAATTCAACATGTTCATCATATTCATTAACAGTAATATAATTGCAGAAGTAAAATAGACAAGAATACTTTTCTTATGAAAGTTGTTCTGCAACCAGCTACGTCGTTGCAACATTCCACCCAACCATAGTCCAGCGTGCTCCTTAATTTCTCAGCAATGCTGCCACCCCCGAGCTGAGCATGATTCCCCAAGGAATAAGGAACTAGCAGGCTTACACATAGGCAAGGATAACAAAGCATGCCAAGCCAACACCGTTGGGTTTATCAGGAAAACAATGGATCAACCAAGCCAACACAGTTGGGTTTATCAGGCCATCTAGGAGTTGGGAAAGGCTAAATGCTAAGATGGTGAGCCCATTACCGAGCTAGGAACACCTACAATAGAAATAGCCTAACTTCTAAGACACCCACACACACCCAACACAAGGAATTAGTCCCTTCTCTGCTACACAGTCCCTCAGGCCTCGACTTCCCTTCCAGTGCTATTCAGGGGTTGTGGAGAACAAAGCCAGCCCTCTAGCTCTATTTGTGTGGTTTCCAAACACACCAGGTTTATCAAGAAAACCAAGCCCCCATCCCTGCTCCCAACATAGTTCAAATACCAACTACTGCATACACGCAGTCACACAAGTGATTCACATCTTGGGCAAGGAAAACAACTCCTGAGTCGTTCTTGGCCCTATCATGGCCAAAAAAACTCCAAAATAGCTTACAGTAGTCCCAAAACGTAAGGAAGACCATACCAAACAAAATGTAAGGGATACCACATCAAACCCGTAAATCTTGAGAAGAACGGCGGCAACCACAAATCCAGGGAAGAACATCAGCCCCGATCTCAACATTGAAGTGCTGAGAAAATTACACGGCCATACCATTCTGTAAGGGAAACATACACCCACACAATCCACAAAATCCGTATGGAAAACATGCACACACAAAACATGAATGGCTTATTCACAAGGGAAAATTGTGGGTGAAGAATGACGACCCTCGGCTTATTGTGTGAGTAACAACAATGCAGAACCGAGTGCATGAGAGAATATCTACACTAGATCCCAAATACGAATGGAAAACACAACAAATTCCTCTCTATGGAAAATGTGAATGATAGGGGAAAACGGCTCCCTCCCCTAGCTGCGTGAGAACAAACAGGAAAGAAGCCTGTGCGTGAGAATGAAAAGAACTACCGTCCCTGTGTGAGGATGAATCAATAATTGAGAGAATGGAGAGTGTTTACAACACCATCGTCGAGTGAGTGGAGAGTGCACATGGAGTGATGGTGGTGGTGGTTTTCCAAAATGTGAGGGTCAACCCGCTGGTGGAGTGTGCATGTGGGAAAGGACTGATAGTCTTGCCAGACTCCACTCCCCAGCCATAATTGCCTCAACTACTCTACAAAGCATTAAAATGGTAGTTGGATAAGACAAGGAAAGATGAGCAAGTCAAAAGGGGTGGTGACACATGGATTTTTCTACATTGGTTCAAGGTTTGACATCCCTCCCCCCTTATTCTTATGAGAATCATGCCCCTTCTCAATTTAGTTTCCATGAACATAGCTGGTTGGGTTATTTAATTAAAGATGCATATTTACATGATGACAAAACTTAATATATGCCATATGCCACGATAGCCCATTGGAAACGAATCCGTTCGCCGAAACATATCACAACTAAATAGATGGTGGGGCTTTTGCCTTTAGCTCCACACCATGATTCATTACAATATATACATCATGTACATTTAATGCAATGGGGTCAAAATCGGGGTGTTACATTGCAATTATCACCATCTCTAGCCTATGCGCTCATAACCATATGCATTTTGAGCTTTCAACCTGGGAATAACATGAGCACCCTCCTACAATGCCACTATTTGCAAAGGTCACTGGTTTTTGCACATCGACATTACTCACACGCTCCAAAGGAAAACTGAAGTAGACATTAGAATAAGTGATTAAACTTTGCAAGGACATTTACTTGTTTCTTAGATAGTTGCAAGTTTTCTGTAATGGAACAGAGATTGTGCCCCAAAAGTTTAAAAGATTCGAATAATCTTGGTGTTGGAATTTGATAACATATATGGATTCTTTGATGGGGCCGAGTAGGATAGAAATTGTGGTACTGGCATGATCCTCCGTATATATGACTCTCATAGTTTCAAGCTAAGGATGGGTGTTGGGAGTGGCACTAAGACTTTTTCTAAACTTTTAGCCTTATGGGGGCTTTTATGGTTTGCAAAAAAAATAAATTTTCTCTAGCTTTCTATTTTTGGCGAATCAAAGGTCATAATTGATTGGGCCAGAGGTCTCACCAATTTGTAGTCACTGAGTTATGATTGTTGGTTGAAAAGGATTGGGCTCCTAAAGAATTGTTTTCTTTCTTTATCCTTCAGGCACCTGTACAGGGAGTTCAATTATGACGTGGACAACCTATCAAATCTTGCGATAGGAGACCGTCTTGGTATTCTACACTTATGTAAGTACTCAATTAACAAAATCATGATTACTGAAGGTCTCTTTAGCTGCTTCTAGTTTCTCCATTCTGGTTTTTCCTTGGACTGTTTTAGGTTGTATATGCATGACAACTCTTCGGAGCCCTGCTATTTTTTGTCTCATAGTTATTTTGTCTTTTCCGCATTTTTGCTTTCTATAGGTTGATGGGTAGAATCCCTCTCGTTTATTTTTGGATATTGTAATGTTTTGCCGAGGGCTTTAATATTGTCTTATATCCTGCTTTGAAGGGGATTTTACATGAACAACTATAATGTAATTTTGATTCTTATGAATAACAAATTACATATGTTTTTACAATGAAAAAAAACCAGTAATATAGAAAGATTCCACTATGTTTCTTTCTATATTTAGAAAAACAATTTAAAAAGCTATATTTTAACAAAATATATAATCTAAATTTCAATAAATTATAACAAAATATATAATTTATATTTCAATAAATAGAGATTCCATAATTTTTTCATTTACACCTTGGAAAAAACACAATTTAAAACAACCTATTTTGACAAATATATAATATATATATTTATGTATAAATTTGTTTCCATTTTTCTTGTTATCTTTGAAAATTTAATATTTTTTTGTTGACTAGTCAATTTTTCTTTATAAAACCAAATACCTTCAAAAATAAAAAATAAAAATAATCAAAAGTTAAAATTAACATTGTTTAATATTTCTATATATTATTAATATTACTAAAAAAATACTTAAAATCATTTTTAGTAATATAAATAAAACTAACCAAACAGAATTATGTCTATACCAACATAACCTATATTTAAACCTTACCATGTTATAATTCCATAGTTCAAACGATGGCATTTTTTTTTATGTTATATGGTTATAACACATAAAGTTTGACATTACCGCTTGTATACAATCTCTTCGTGGCATGACCTTGGATAAAGGTATGGTTAAGATTTATGATGTGGCAATATATAATAATATAACAATCCACATTATATTGGTATGGTTTTAATGGATATGTTTAACATTACCGCTTGCATACAATCTCTTCATGGCACGACCTTGGATAAAGATATGGTTAAGATTTATGATGTGGCATATAATAATATAACAATCCACATTATATTGGTATGGTTTTAATGGATATAAACATATGTCTTTGTGATATGTTTTAAACATTGGCGCTTATGGTTTAGGCTCCACATTATACCATATTATACCATATGGTTTAAATATAGTGTTATAACAAATGATTTACATTATATTGGTATGGTTTTAATGGATATAAACATATGCCTTTGTGATATGTTTTAAAAATTGGCGCTTATGGTTTAGGCTCCACATTATACCATATTATACCATATGGTTTAAATATAGTGTTATAACATATGATTTACATGGAGTCATGGTGACCTTGGGTTTGGTTACTAGGCTTAATCCAAAAGCAAACAAAATAAAGAAGTATCAGGTACGCTTTTTCTTGGACATGGATTGCATCCACACCTGATGCTGCAAGTACTGTCTCTCGTCAATGATAAGCTCTGTGAGTACATCTAATTCCACCTATATGCCTTGCCTTCGGACATCCTTGTTTTATTGCTTTAGACACCATCTGGATATGGATATGTTGCACCTGTGTATTGGAAATAAGGATACGATATGATGTGCCCATCCATAAATTATATAGAAAAGGGAGGGGTTCTTTTCCTACATGACCAAATGGAATCCACACCACTACGTGTGGCACATGATCCCCTAGTAAACTGCGATAGAGCGTCTAACGCTTCTGCAGACCAGAAAGATATATCCGAGATAATGGCGGATGCCCTATTGCAGACTAGGGTTTTTTATGCAATGAAGTGAAGCTTCATTTAGTTTTTGGTTTATTGAGGGAAATGACATCATTGTAGACAAGTGGAGCTGATCCTGAGAATGGATCAGAGAATTTACAAAGCAGGGCAAGAACAGGCTGAGGCCAGGGTCATGGTCACCGAAAATGAAACCCTTGCCCCATTATATGAATCACAACTCTACCCTACTGTGCTGAATACTTAGGCTAAGAGGACTAGATTTAAAAGTAATTTGTCTGAATATAAGAAGATGCTTGAAGACACATCTAAGAAGAGTAACTGGAGTTGGAATTCAGGAAATTCTAAACATGGTGATGAGATTGGTGTCGGTGGACAAAAATTGAAACTGTCAAATATTGGTATTGAGCTTCACGTTGGGTCTCCACTGCCTTCAGAATGACATCAATGTTTAGACCTTCAGGTTTGTTCTGTGTTTTTCTTGATTATCTATTGTGTTTTTCTTTTATTCATGTTTTTTTCTTTGTTGTGGATGTGGTGGAGATGAAATGGCTAGATCATAATTCCCTTACAGTAATAGAGGATTTCTACACCTACATATGCACTAGAATAGGACATAAGGATCAAATCTATTATTGGATATCCCGTTATTTTCACAAGTTGCAGCCCCCAAAATAGGTCAGACTTGCCTAGGTTCATAATAATATTGCTATGTTTACAGAGAAAACTCAGGAACTAGCAATTCCAAGGGTTGGTAGACCAAAAATGTTGTGTACAAGATTTTAGACTAAAGGTTATAATATCTAAGAATTTCCTCTCTTCAAGGTTCAAGGGAGGGACCTGGACTCTTTACTTTCCCTGCGGGACCCCTTCCAAAAACACTTACGAGAGGATTTGTGCAAGTATTTACCTGCTATTGCACTTCCTTTTTTGTAGTAAAGTATAATGCTTTCCCAAATACTAAAACTACATAATCTTCTTAATATTGTTATATTTGTAAGATTCATGAGCAGCCCCCAGGAATTGTAAGACTCATTGATTAACTTTGGGGATTACAACAATCTCATACGAAAATGAGCTTTCCATTAATCAGAGAATCCAACCTTTTAACAAACTAATTCAGAATATATACAAAAGGAGAAGTAAACTAAATATAGAATTAGAAAGTTAATTCCTAAATTTCTTCTAACAATTTGACAGCTTCACAAGATATCCTAAATGAATTCAACCGCATTCTATCCTATTTCTAACTTAACCCTTCCATTAACAGCAAAGATAACTCGATTCTTTCCAGAACTAGTTCACTAAATTGATTACCACTAACCTAAACATATCGAGATTCAATTAAGGGAAACCCACTCCCTTTTGTAAAATTTAGAATCTTAATTTTCGAATGGCCACATTTCAATTTAAGAGTGATTCCCCTACATCATTTATCCTTAGTAAATGATCTAGAGTAACCTTGTTAAGCAACACTACAACTTTGGGAGAAGAGAGGTCAGTAGTGCTTTGGAGCATAACCCAATTGTCAAGGAAAGAGCTAGTACTAATTTGTCAGGTGTGAGAGGTGTGAGTACCTCCTAAATGCATACTAATTTTCCATATGTTAGAGGAAGTGATGTTTTAATTTTGGTAAAAAATTAATGACGTATTTTTTATGTTTATCTATTTCTATAAGTCGCTGTTAATTTTTTCTTAATTTTTCTAGAGGTTGAACTTTAATGAAAGTGGTTTCTAAACCCAAATTTTAATTGCAAGTAATATGGATATGATGGGTGTATATTGCATAATGTTAGAGGGTGTCATTTATGATTTGTGTTATATCAGGAAACCTACATCCATTTTTCAACAATGCCCACAAGTGTTTGTTGATCCCAAGAGTTGATACACTGAATGTTTGTACTTCATGTATAAGTCGATGTGATCAGGTGGCGATGTTGTTAATCAATCCAAGTATGTGTAAACAGTCGATGCCGATTCTCATTATGCTACTCCATGCAGTCGATCCCAGAGTTGATACAGGAGTCGATGCCTTCTTATGAAAGGAAATATTCGTTAGAATATTTTTATAGAGGGCAATTCTTACAAACCTTGGTGCCATTATCAGTTTTATCTCTGGGTCCCTATTTCATCAATTTTTCCTATATATCTATTTAATTGCTTAATTTTACTCTTCGCCTTTGCATTTGCTGCTATGAGTTGATTGTTTCAGGAAGGCTCGAGCACCTTGCATAATTTTATTTTTTGACAAAAAAATGGCAGAGCAAAGTCAGCGATTAAAATTACATGAAACGATGTCAGTTGCAACTATAATGAAATTTGTGGCCCAAGGGGACCAGAGCCTCTGAATTCATTATGAGGCATGGGTGGCTAGGATACACGTCTTTGGTATATTTCCCAAATTAGTCAAGCATACACATTGAACGAAAAATATTTATTGTGAATGGGAAACAATGTGGGAAAACCTCAAATCAAATGCATAAGCAATTTTTCAAAATGTATTTTTGATGCAATTTTATATGCTGTCATTTTATTTTTAGTTTTTACTATTTAGAAAAACAAAATTTTAAAACCTGTTTCTAAACTCAAATTTTAATTGCAAATAATATGAATGCTCGGAGGTGTATATTGCATAATGTTAATGTTAATGAGTATTAATTATTGATTTGTGTTATTTTTTGTAAGTAATTTTTTAGATTTTTGTTAAATATATAATAAAAACTATTTTTTTCATTACTTAAATTCTTTAATAAAGAATTTATTAATGAAATAATTTTACCTTAAATTTATTAATGAGAGAATTCTACCTTAATGGTTGAAAAGGTAACTTTTTTTTACGAGGAAAGAAATAAAAATGAACAAAAAAAAAAGTTTGAAAAATAAAATTGAAATGATCCGGGAAAAAAGACAATTGCTAATCCAATTCTATTGGCATCGTTTTTTTCCTAATCCAATTCTGTTGCCATTGTTTTTTCTTCATCCAATTCTTGCCATGCAAAAGGTCGAATGTGCTAGTTATATATCAATCGATCTTACAATTCTCAATTGGTCGTCGTCAGGCAGATAATCCACGGAAGGTAGATAATCCACAGAGGGACAATGTGAATCTGAAGAGAGTCTCTCTAGACGGCAGACTGAATGTCCCACCTATTTAGCAATCTAGGAAATGTGTTCCTCTTTCCAATTTGACAAATCAGGCATCCTCCCAATCTGAGCATGGTGTTCCCCATATCTAGGTGAAAGCATTTTCCAATTTCTGTCCAAATGGGTTTTCTTGGTTTTGGCATTTGTATTCAGAGAAAGCAAGGGTTTTAGTTTTTTTTTGGGTATTTATTCTAATTTTAATGGGCAGTTTGATTTTGAAAATTTATGTCTGAAATTGTAAAAAAATGATTACTTTGTCTTAAAGGGATCTATTAGCCAGTCAGCATCTTCAAAAGCCACGACTAGAGGGACTTTGAGCGGCACAAGAGACTCTGAAATTCAAAAGGGTCCTGCAAAATCCTCTATTCCTAGACACCCTGCAAAACCCAATAATGTTGGTCTAAGGGTTCTGAGAAACAATGTGTCCTGCGGTATCTCTAGTTCCTCTAATCCGAACGACAGGATTTCATCTACAAGGGGAAAGATTTCAAATACAACTGCTTCTCATTCTTCAATTATTACAGAGGCTCTACCCATCAATGACAATGCCTCATATATTTCTTCGCTGGAGCAGAAAACCTTGCAGAACCTGTACATATCAAAGAATCATTTAAAGTCAAAACCATTGGAAGGTAATTTTATGAATAAACTCTTTTTTCTTCATCGTTCGTGTGCTATGTGACCAGAAACCTGACCTGGGGGATCATTTCTTGTTTCTGTTCCAATTCTTGTTCACGTTCCTTGCATGACCCTATATTTGTCCATTAATAATCAAATTTATATGTATAATATAGAGGGTGTTACAGAAGTTGTTTTTTATTCCCCAAATCCATGGTTCATTTCTTGTTTATGTCCCATACTTGTTCCCGCTCTTGTCCTGACCCTATTAAAGTGCATTACCAATCAAATTTATATGCATAATATGGAGGGGGTTTGGGGGAGTTCATGCTTCTTATTGCCCCAAATCCATTAGACCCATTTGTTGTTCCATTCCTTGTTTCCCATTTCTGGAAACATAGTTCTCACAATTTGAAGGGTTTTAAAAAAAAATTCACTATTCAATGTGAGCTGCAATTTCTTGTATGCTAACTGTTATAACAATGATACTTATTATAGTCCACCTATTTGAAGAAAGAACTCTAGTGGCAGTAGGGGTGCAAGAATCTAAGATTGTTGACATCGACAAAGATAACATAGATCCTCAGATGTGCACATTCTATGCCTCTGATATCTATAACTATCTTCACAACACTGAGGTACTTCCCACCCTTCATGTATTTCATATTTTTATAGGAATAAGATGTTTCAGCTATGATATGCAATACAAGCAATTCATATGTAATATATGACTATATCTACTAATGCAGTTCATATGTGAGATATAATTATTACTGCTGGTTTTCTCTCAATAAATGATCAGTCTTTTAAGCACCTGCTAATGCCAATTACAACAAAGAAAACAAAACTGCTTAAGGATTCCCAGAAAAACCTGCTAGTGCATATTACAACAAAGAACCAAGGCTGTGAAGATGCTTAGAAATATGGCACAACAGTTTGTTTTACAGGAATCCTGATATACGCTTGCTAAAGAAAGAGCAGGATATATCAGTAGACAAAAATATTCATGAATCATTACATAGCAAAGAAAACATTATAAGAAAGACTAATGTTTTACTCCATGAGCGAATGACTGTTCAGAGCATAATTACATATCATTGCACTCCTCCTTGCACATTGACTTTAGGAACCCTTCCTTGGGATTTCAAAATTTTGATAGTATTTTGAATTAAATATATAGACATCCTAATAGGTATAATATGAATTGCTTACCAAGCCTATGGACTTGCCCCTTGGATACTTCAGAGTCTCATTCCTGAGATAGAAGATAGTTTTGAAAAGATGAAAATAAAAGAATATGCCCTATCAATATAATAATATACCCATGTTTTCCAAATTTTAGATCACATAATGATTTCTTGACATGATCCACCCTCTCCCTTGGGCCAAAAGTGAATGAAATGGACCTCCAAGTGCAAGAACAAAATCCCTACTTCAAATGAGGGAATGGTTTAGCATCTTGATGAGAATACCATTTTGGAAATACACCTGGTGGTAGAAATGTAGTCACCACCCACTTAAGGTTTTTAAACAAGACTGTTATGAATGAAAAAGAGTAGCTAGACTGCAATGACTGAAATATCATAATCAGATGGTGTGGGCTTCCAAGTCACGGTGAGAGTTTGGGAACCTAGAGTTTCACCCGCTTAAAATCAAAATCAAATCATTGACTATTCTCATAGGGTTTGCAGGGGAGATTACAATAAGTGCATATGTAATTGCTAGCTTCTTGCCACGTTAGCAAAGATAAAATCATTCTGTTCATCTTCCACATCATGCAACATAAACATTCCATCAACCATAAAATTCTTGTTAGGAACATTCACTGCTTCTTTCATTTTTTTTGTTTTTGTTTCTGGCTTTGAACTGTCCCCTACAACAAAAGCATACACCTTGTTATTGATTTCAACCCAAATGCATCCTGTGCATCTTTTTATTCTCCTCTCTTTCATCATTTTTCTCACCTTTTCTACATCAGACCACCTACCAGCTACAACATATATATTTGACAGAGCCACATAATGTGCAGCATTTTCAGGTTCCAACTTGAGAACATGGTCTGCAACACATTCTCCCAGTTCTATATTCATATGTGTTATACAAGAACCGAGCAAAGATCCCCACACTACAGCATTAGCATTATGTTTGACTGGCAATTTGTGGATAAACTTTCCTGCCTACTAGGATGCAGATGTCTATCTTCTCGATGACCCTTTTAGTGCTATTGATGCTCATACATGAGCTCATCTCTTTAAAGTACTACTGTTAATCTCCAATTAGAAGGATTGAATGCATTTGTAGAGTAGATTTTCAAAGTACACTTTTGTTTGAATGTATAGTCCAATGCCTCATTAGTTCACCAAATAACATAACAAGACTTCCTTCTTGGAGTTCTGGGATCTAAGACAATAGTATATGTCAAACATCAAGTAGAATTTTTATTTGCATCTGACCTTATACTGGTGAGCCCACTTTCTACACTTGCAAAGGTGTAACCTTTATGTACAGTACAATTTACTCTTTGAATAGGAAATTGCTAGTGTCAAGTCATGAAAAGTTTTAGGGATCTTTTGGGAAAATTTGCAGGTTATGCAAGATGGAGACATAGTTCAAGTTGGGAGGAGTGAAGATGTTCTGGGTGGTGCAGATTTATTAAAGCTATTTGGTGCACACAAACATACTTTGAATGCAATTGATGCAGAACAGATTTGGTGTTCTTCCATAACACTTTGCTCCCTGGAAATGACCGTTTTATTATGATCTTATAAACATCAGGTAAAGCAGCAGTAAAGACATGATTTTTCTTATAAGTTTTCTTTGTCTTCAGTACCAAAAACAGAGGACCCTAGGTGCTACCGGACTCCTCATAGAACAAAATACCTATATGACATTCCAAACTAGTCCTACTTAAATTTAATTTAGCTGTCCCTGGTCATTAAACTTAATTTCCTCCAGAATTGAGTACCCACCTGATGTTTCTGTATTGTTCTCTATCTTCCTCTTCTTTCTTTGCAATTATTTCTCTTTCTTCAATGGAAAAATATACTGCATGTTGAATATCTTGGCCATACATTCTTAAAGCCCTTCTTGACTGCTTTGTCATAAAACCTATATTGAGAATTTTTGACAAAGATTCAACTGAGACTTGAAGCTGTCCACAAAAACAGACAAAGTCAGCATAGTGAACATAGAAGTGCCATTATAATTAACTGAATGTTTGTAAGAATAAAAGATAATTGTGAATGAAATCTATAAGGAAAAGTTTGCAATTAAACAACATAGTCCACAAATAAAATGAATTTCACTATTAACGTAAATTCAAAGTTTGTACTAAATACCTGCTGATATTTGTCTTGAGCTGTTGTTAGTGCTTTGCAAGACTCTTCCAATAATCATGTGTGGTAAGACACAACACCTTCCAGAAGCTCCAGTCATGTGTATCTGTCCAATCATTATTATTTAGCAATTAATTCTATGAAGGACACCTTCTAATGCAATCCAAATGTGGAAAAGAACAAATCTATACTAACAACATTTAGGTCCACTCATAACATATATGGCATGTTCAAAGTATACTCTCAGTATGACACGGTTCCTAGCTGTAAGGTGAACAAATTTAAACTCCTAGAATATGAAAACCATAAGCTAGCTGACGTTTAGAATAAATCTCTAGTAAAATCTACCAAAACAAATGATCCATATGAACATATTCCTTTAGGATAGGATCAATATTGAAAGAGAGTTTACGTGGCAATTTCTGGACAAAATCCTCCTTGTATAACCCTAGCTCTCTCCATATTTGCACCATAGAATTGTTCAAGCCCTTTGCGAGCCTCTTTTAACCGCATTCCAGCCACATCCAAACAGGATATGTCACGTTGCATGAAATAACACCACATTGTGTCTATTTGTAGTAGCGATGCATTATCCACCCTCTAATTAGATAGGAAGGGAAAAGTTTGTATACAACTAAATTGAGGAGCAACAGAAATAGGAATCCTACATATAAAGTTGGAAAATTTGAGAACCAAATAGATAACTCACCTCGATTACTTTCCGATCATAAACAGAAAATGCCTCCTGCAAGAAAAGCAATTGTCAACAAGTACACAAAATTATTGACGGTGGAGCAATTGTCTAGGTAATTGAAGGTTGTGATGCCGTTTTATGCTAGGACACACTTAATTGTGTGAGAAGCAGAAACTCTAAATTGTGTGAGAAGCAGAAATACTAAATTGTGTGAGAAGCATAAAATCTATTTCAACATCAATTTATCTTCCATTTAGGTGAGTGATTTATGCCCACTTAGGGACACCACTCTCATTAAAATGGAAGAAACTCAACTATTATAGACTGTGCTTAGCTTGTTGAACTTAGATGCCAGAATATATACTTTGATTTCCACAGTAGCACTTTGTATGTATTCCAATAATCAATGCAAACTCAAAACTTTGATAGTTTCCAGCAGTGGAAAAAGTATATCAATAATATTTAGACTGATCAAGAACTAGTTGTATGAAAAAGTGAAAGGGTGAAAGTGCTTGCAAGTGCACACTCACATAGTAATACTCCAAGGAATCTAAGGACAAATTCAATTGAGCAAATAGTATCCATAAAGATACAACAATGAATATATTAAATGTTACTTAGCAAATCTAAATTGTTGCAAAGTATGTTTAGTGCTATGAAAATAATGTGTGGAAAATATACAATACCAATTGATATATGATAGAAATGTAACCCCAATCCTTAAATGATTACCAATATGTGAGAAATTAATCAAGCGCCAATTGTTATCAAATTCTAAACACTTACAATCCACTATGACAGAGTTGTGACACATTTTATGAGAAATGCAATCTCTAGTAGTAACCACAATATGTCAATAAACAACTATTATTTGTATCTTAAATAAAAATTATGATAAACAAGTGAAAGTATGAATAAGAGTGTTGTGGCCTTATTTATTTGTGGACTATGAGTAACTTGTAGGACATCAGACAATATGTGTTGCTAGATGCTTCTTGAAATCTGAGACAAGCCTATCCCAATGTTAGGATTTATGACAAGAGAGCAACTAACCTTCAAGGCCTGCTAATTATATGTTATAATAGCTATGACCGAGGTGCATCATGGTCATCCTGAATATGAGTTTATGTAGGGTCCCATCAGGGATATGTTGCTTGTTAAACTTAGACTGAAGGGTATGGGACTGTTTTAAATAGTTACAAGAACAATGGGGGTCTGCGATTTAGTTTGTACAGAATTAGGAGGGGGTTTAGGAAGCATATTTATGACTATCCTAAATAGACAACACCCAAAAAATGGAGGAATGTTGGGTGTTTTTAGAGGAGGGCCAAGAAATTTAGGATGAAATCTGGGTAAAGGTCCAAGTCTAGATAGCGAAAGGGGAAGGCCTCAAGTCTGAATGAGACTTTTATTTATCTGATCTGGACTATCAACAATCCTTTCTCATAGGCCAAGGTATGGAAAATGAAAAAGAAAAGGGTCCAAGGGATTTTAGTTTATGAATTAGTAACTAGGGCTTAGTATCTAGGTTATTCAGGGCTGTTAGGAAATAAATATTTCCTTGACATGCCTAAGGGTAGGACATAGGATAGGGTTTATTTTTGGGAACTAGGGTTGTCTAAGGGTCTGTCCTAAGGTTTGTAGCTAGGCTGCAGGTTAAGCAGTCACTTAGGGTAGGATAGGGAGTAGTATGGGAAGAGGGTCGAGACTATTGGGTGAATTAAGTTATAGTTTAAGTTTGTATTAATACTCTATGGGATGTATAATATCCCCAAGAAATAGGTCACAAGGAACAACAAAAGTCCTTAGGAAAAGTGTATGTATACCTTGATTGTATAGTGTATCCCTATCTGGCGACTCCATATTAATAGATATTATGATCAATCAAATTTAAGCACCTTTTGTTCCCTTGAAAGGAAATTTACCTGTCAGAAGGAATTTCCTGGAAAGACAAAATCTCATATTCTATTTTCACGATGATACCATGCATTCATATATTGCGGTAGAAAATGCTTCAAGGGCATGCATTGTTGTCAATCACAAAATCAATTACAAGTAAAAAAAATACCATTCTCACATAATATCAGGTTGTGTATATATTTATCTGTATGGATATATCTTTTTATCTCGTACCAATGAGAAAAAGGAATAGAAATGAAACCATTGAAAAAATGAACATTATAAATGTAAAATTACTGTGAAAACTCATCCTATATCAACATTACAAGGATTACCTGCATGTTGTAGCATTGAAATTGGCCACCACATACAAAATTTGGTTGAGAATTATGTAGTCAGGTTTGCTCATGCTGCAAGAGTGGATGGATGTTTAATGGGACCAAAACAGGAACGGGTAAATTGCCCAAGGGGATTTTTTCCCAGCTTCAGCACTAACTTATAAATTAGAAAAAAAAATTACCTGCAAGTCAGATTGTTTGAACTTTGTACACTGTATTCCTTTCCTACATCAAATATAAAACAAAGATTGTGAGGTTCCTCTCATTGCCGCTCCTACAATAGCCTCCTGGGCACCTTTTCCTGAGACTCCACTTAATTCCTCCATAGCAACACAATCCTCATAAGGCTCATTGAATTGTTCCTCCACATTTTCTTTCTTATTTTCATGTAATAAAAAATCCGGCATCCCTTGAATCTGAGTGTGTTTAAAATATTTTCTCTCTTGATGAGAAGATACATCCAAGGTGGCATTGTCCATAGGAGTGACAAATAGTCAAGTTAAATTTTTAAAACATAAAGAGTATGATTGTAACTATGGTAACTTTACATAGTATAAAGTTTGAAGTCCTTTTCCTATCATGAATACTAGTTTAACTTCTCATTGAAAGGTCAATATTTTCCTTGAGCTATTTGACATAAACACATACTTCGTAGAACTTAGTCCAAGTTTTGCTATGGCATATTCTCTTATTACAGGTGTCACCTCTTTTGCAGGTGCAAGCGAGTAGAGGTTCTATCAACTTTTACAAATGATGTAAGTATGTGTTTATATACTGATGCTTTTCTTGCTTTGTTAAAGAGAGATGGATTGAGCCTGATGTTAACATCTGTTAACAAAATCATTTAATATTATACTGCAATTCCTGTGCTTCCATGTAATTAGTAGAAACACATTATCAAAATTTTTCTTTCATGCATGTGCATTGAATGTGAATAATCTATTTCTATATTTTTTACTTTGGATTTGTGTCGAATTGGTTTAAGTGGGAAATTAACATCCAAGAATTGCATCTTGCAAAGAATGGATGGTATGTTCAATGTTAGTTGAGTGCTTTTGCTACCTGTTTTGTGGGTTTTCAATGTTGGTTCTTTGTCTATGTGACATTTTGTTATGTGGATTCTCAAGTACAATGCTTAAGATTCTATGGATTATCAAAATATGAATTTTTATTGATTTCCTCACGTGGACAAAGTGGTTAATGGGACTGAAAGACAGATCAACAATATAGTACATCAAGTGAAGTAAATATATTTTGAGCAATCATTGATCATGAAATAATGTAAGATGACACAAATGAATTAAAATTAATAGTGTGTCAAAGTGGGTTCATCTTTCTCTAGTGTACCAAAAACTGACTAGATAGGTGTTAGGGTCTAGAGCCTGAAAGGTTCTCCACTTGGGAAGAGTTCCTATGTGGATCTCTTCCCAAGAGGAGAGCATTTCAAGCTCTAGGCCCTAGCACCTAGAAGCTAAAAAAAACATGCATTCTAAATCTATCTGCATCAAGACATGCATTCTTACTAGAAAAAAAGAATGCTTGTCTCGATGCAGTATAGCTCTAGAAACAATGACCTCCGACACTCATGTGTGATGAAGATGTCCCATCATGTCAGTCAACTGTAGCTATGAAGTTAACCTTTTACAGAACAAGCCTTCTTTGCAGCTATTCAAAACATTATGTTACCAATATTGCACTCATTGTCCCACTTTATTCGAGTAATATACATTTATAAAATGAATTCTCATGCTCCTGTGTTCAGATATTTCTCATGTTAATACAATGGAGACATTGTCCCGCTTCATTTGAGTAATATACATCTATAAAATGAATTCCCATGCTTCTGCGTTAGGATACTTGTTAATACAATGGTAGTCTGTATCATGATCAATCAGAGACAAAATGAATGATTTTAAATTGCAGCTACTGTTGTGATTTTGCATTCTGAGTTAATCTATTTAGTATACAAAAATAGTTTTAAAAAATGAATATGAGATGCAAGACACAAATGCAATGGGTGTTTAATTATACGTGATAAAAGAGAATCCAAATGCCGGGTTTCATTACTAAGCTGTTAATCAAGAGTGGATGACCTTTGGGCCATTTCTCTTAGAATATGTTTTACAAAACCTGGGTTAGGGAAAAAATTGGAGAGGCCAGAGTAGGACTTGGCACACACTGAGGAAAAATTCAGCTGACGCACAATTGGCTGTGATTCAAACTTGCAGCAGTTGAGTCATACTTGTTTGCCACATCTTCGACTTGATGCTAGTTTAACTCGGTGCATATTTTTTGCCTATGCCAGGTTTTATCTGCAAGCCTAGGTCAAACAAAATGACCCATAAGTTTCTTGAAAATCATTTAGTATGAGGATCCCAGCTATTCAAGGCTCCTTGTTGTAATCTCACAGATCACATAAGGTTACCAATAATACACACGAAAACATATATAAATAAAATAGAGAGAAGAGATAAGAACAAATAGGTGAATTAACAGATTATATTACATGAATGAGTCCATACAACACAAAGAACTGAAATGATTTCTCATATGGCTCAATAGCCTAATATATATGATTACATAATGGTTACAAAATAACTACCTGTCGGTTCGGTGAACCAACACGACCTTAGGTGGTCGACCTAATCTCTAGCTTTAGTCGACTGACCGACTTAGTCAGCTGATCGACTAAGTCATCCCATCGAATTAGTCGGTTGATCGACTAAGTTGGATATCGTTCAAGTTGACTTATCGACTTGCTCCTTCTACATCTCACCCATGAACAAAATATTTCTTCGTCCCGAAGAAACAGGGAGGTACAAAACTCTTGCTAGCCTTTTATTGCGGTGGGCTGTGAAGTCTGAATGTCGGCCTTTTCTGTACGCAGACTTCTACAATGGCTAGGGCTGTTACTGCAAGGTGATGTTGGAAATCTGTCCAACTCTGCAAAATTTTCTGGATGTCGATGGTGAGTGTGGTCAAGGCTGATAAGATTGACATCTTCTCGAAAATGGAGACTTTAGCTATTCTCTCCATATCGGGACCCATGAATTGGTCCTTCTCCTCTGCAGTCTTGATAAGTTGTTTCATTTATGCGCAGATGAATTTGACTTTCTCTAAGTTAGGGAGAGCTTGTTGCACCCACTGATGTTCTCCCCTTTCCAGTTTCTGCAGTTTAGCGGTTTCAAGCACTATCTGTTCTTTGATTGTTGTTCTGAGTGCTTCCTCAGTGGTTTTTTTGCTCTCTAATGCCTGAATCCCTTGTCGAGTCTATCAAGTCTGCTGATAAACTTGGCCATAGTGATTAGGCCAATCTCTTAGTACTTCTTTAGTTACGACAGACTCCTCCATATGATCCTGTAGCACTTTATAGGGTTCAAAAAATGCAGTGTGTTGTGCCATTAGGAGTCGAGTAGTTTCCTCTTTTGCTTCCTCCTTAGTTTCCCGGATGTGAGCTTGGAGTGTCGACACCATGCTCTCAAATAGCTGATATGCCCTTTTGAGCAGTTTGTTTGTGTAAACTTCTATGGAGCCCGACATGACGGATTGGGCCAGATTCCTTCAATTGTTGAGAAACTTGACCTGTTCTGCGCTTTTATCCTTGAGTTCCTTATTTATTTGCTCACTCATATTGGCTTCACTTTCCAGGGTCTTCAGGATTTGTCCAAGCTCTATGTTGGTTAGGAAGATTGCATCCTTCAATCTGATTTGGACCTTTGAGGGCTGTCCATGATCCTCCTTTTTCTGCTTCTCCTTTTGCTTCTTATGCTTTTCTTTATCTGCTTCCTATGTACCTGCAACAGTTGAGGTGGGTTCTTTGGTTTGTGAGATAGAGGTCGATGGTTTCTCTGGTTGGGGAGGTGGGATGACTACCACCTCTGGTTGTTTGGATGTGGTTGGTTGTGGTGGGTCTTTCTCTGAGTCGGGGGGTGGTGGTGGTGGTGGAGATGGTGGTTTGAAGGGTTGAGGGGGTGAGTCGACATCGGAGAACATTTGGTCGATTTGTCGAGCTATGTCCTCCTCAGTCTCTTCTTCTTCAGTCAGTGCAGTGGCTGGTAGGTCGGCTTGGGGTACGGGGTCGATCGATGCAATAATTGAGGACTGTCATGTAATCACTTTGGATTCCTTGTCGGGATTTCTTTCGAAAATCGATGAGATGGTTGCAACGATTGGGGACTATGCGCCCTGTCTTGGTTGGTGTCCTACAGATGTGAAGATAGGCGCTTTTGTAGATATTTTCTGAGTCAATGTAAAAATCACAGGCAGTTTCTCAAAGAAAGCCTGCAATTCCCTATCTCTGTCGAATTTTTCTTTGACAGCCTCCGCCATCGCAATTTTGCATAAGTAGAGGGGGCTGACTGACTATGGTGACAATGCTTGTTCCTCAGTTATTTGTGTTGGTGATGGGGGTGGAGGAATCGACACAAGATCGATGACATTTTCAGGCATCGGCGTAGTCTTTGCTTTCTTTAGTTGACCTGCTTGTGCTCCTGCATCGACAAATCACTGGAACTAGGTTTCGACTGGTATTTTATTTGCTGCGGCATCCTCTATGATGTTGAGGGCCATGGCTTCCAGTTCATCTTCATCTTCTGAGGAGTTGGAAAGTATAATCTTGCACTTACCTTTACCTTGTTGTTGCTCTTGTGTTTTTATTTTATTCCTGGCTGCTGCTATTTCTTTTGAGAGTTTTCGAATAATGCCTTTTGTAACAGCATACTCAGGGTTGTCAGGTTCTGTCTCGACCACCAGTTCTTGAGACGAGATGAAACTTTCTGCGGCCGGAGGAGTTATCTGTTGCTGTGGTTGTGGATTTGGCTTTGGCTTTGCGGTCTAGGGTTTTTTTCTTTTTGTGGTCGAAGGTTTGATGGTTATCTGTAGTCGACCAGTGTGTTCGACCAGTGTCTCCTCCGACACAAATGTGCTGATATAGAGGTTGAGCTCATAGTATTCCTCTTTTTCTTGGTATGTGAGCGGCTCCTCGATCGAGAATTCGATCTATTTTGCTGCTGCTAGTACTGGTATTTTTGTTTTGGCCTGTTGAAACAATTCTCGGAATATCTGGTCGACAGATGGATAGTAGTCGAGGGCTTTGGCATTGGAATTATCACCTTGCATGTACCATAGCGAGGTATGGTTGAGCTCCACCTGGATGTGGGAGTTCGTCGGTAGATTTCATCGGATGTTTTGAGGCACCCTCCATTTAGTTGTGTGGACTTTGAGCTGTTGAAACTAGTTCTCCAACAGTACTTTCCCGTGCTCAAGTTCATTCAAGGTTCCTTTCTAGGAGAATGGTTTAAACCTCCACATGTCAAACTTCGATGGTTACTGAAAGACTGGACTCCCCTCTGGGCAGATGTGGTACATGAAAATCCATAAGATGAGGGAGGGGAACTTAATGATACCCCTCGTTTCTTGACATATCTCACATATGGTATTCACCATGTTGGCGACATAATCACCCCATCTGTATATTCGTGGGTTGGTGGCAATGGTTTCGATGGCTTCTAGCATTTCTAACTTAAGGTCACTGCCTCGACCTGCTAGAGTGAGTGTTATTGCAATGATTTTGGCCACAATTTGTGGCGTTCGGGTTGTGATTTGGCTAATCATCAACCCCTTGGATTTTTTTTCGGAAGGTGACCTAGTGAGCTCTTCGACCAGTCCTTCTTTGATTCCAATTGGTATGGGATCTCCTCCATTAGCGAGACCGGTCAGCTTGGAGATGACATCTCCAGATATGTCAAATGGCTCGTCGAAGTAGAACTGGCCATTGTGATACCGACTGATGATGAACTTGATAGCAGTTTCCTTCGTACCACCAAAGCTGGACATAAGCAGTGTGTTGGCATAGCTGAAGGGAGTGCTGCATTTGATTTTCTCTGTGGCTTGAGTGGCATTTTTGTCGACAAAGGCCCATTCTTGTATTTCATTCCATAGCTTTTTCCATGGGCCATCCTATACTTTGGCATTTTTGATGCTTTTCAGCCTACGGACTAAAGGTGCATCTGCAGCCTGTATCTCCTTGGCTTTAGTCGAGGCTCTAGTTTGTTTGGGGGCCATTGTGTCGGTTTGGTGGTCGATGTCACTAAGGGGTTCTTGGCTTTTGGTCGACTGGATGCTCTGCTGCTCTATCTATATAGGTTGTGGTGAATGATCCTTCAACGATCTAGTATTTATAGGTGATGCTGTGGTTGTGTGCGGCGATGCGTGTATTAATGGTGGATGTGATGCTCCAGCTGGAATATGTGAGTGTGTGTTAATGGCAAAGTGCTTTCGGCACTTGATGTCATGAATGCATGATGGGACTATTGAAGTCATAGGTTGATGTTGGTGATTAGAATGGTCGATGGGAGTGGTCAGTCAATGAAAATGGTCGATGGTGTTATGTCGATGGGTATGATGGTGGTTGTCGAGATGGTGATTTCTTGTCATTGTTTTTTGTCTGTAGGGTATTATTTTGTTTTTGGAATTTTTAGTTTTTTATGGATTTTGGTTGACGGTTATGGTCGTTATATGATTTTTTTTTTTGGTAGCGTTTTAGTCAGGCTCCATTAACGAGCTTCCGAAATACTATGCTTTGTAATGTCTTTATTCAGACTGATCCGTTGGGATGTATCTCTTCAACAACATAAGGTCCCATCCATTCTATGTGGAGCTTCTTAGGTTTTCCGTTGACCCGACTATTGTATAGTAAAGCAAGGTTTCCAACCGATAGGTTTTTGTTCTTGATGTTGTGATTGTGGCATGCTTTTTGTTGTTGCTTCTGGATTTCTTAGTGTTGTATAGCCATGAGTCGGTGATCTTCCATCTTGCTGAGTTGAAATAGTCGGTCCTTCCTTCCCTGTTCGAAATTGACATGTAGTATTTCTGTGATAATAGGTGTCTGTTGTCGGAAGTGTAGTGGAACTACTGCTTCTTGTCCATAGACTAGTCGAAAAGGCGTTTGGTCGGTCGATCGTTTATAGGCTGTTTTGTATGCCCATAAGACTGTAGGTATTTTCTCATCCTAGTTGTCCTTATCAGCATTACAGATTTTGGTTAATCCTTTTGTTAGTGTTTTATTAAATGCTTCAATTGCTACATTTGACTGAGGATGATATGCTGTGCTCCGACGGTGGTCGATTTGGAACTGGTTGGTTAGGGTTTTGATAGTTTTGTTGATAAAGTGTGTCCCCTGGTCGCTAATCAGGGTTAGTGGACATCCAAACCTAGTGATGATATTCTCATAGATAAACTTAGCAGTTATCTCAATAGAACATGTATCGACCGGTTCATATTTTTCCTATTTAGTGACATATTCCACTGCAGTAATGATATACCTTGCACTTGATCTTTTTGATGGTATAGGAAATGGTCCTATGAAGTCAATGGCCTAGATTTCAAATGTGAGACTGGGGTTTACTGATATCAAAGGAATTTCTGTACTAGGTAGGGTTCGACCTAGTCGTTGACATCTGTCACATTGACAAACAAATTTTTTGCAATCTCTGTGGAGTGTCGGCCACCATAATCTTGACTGTTGGATTTTATTTGTAGTTGTGTCTGCTTGGAAATGTCCTCCTATAGGTCCATAGTGTGCTTCATGCATGATGTGGTCTCGTTCATGTTCTAGTACACATCTTCTGAGGATATCATCTAATCCCATTTTGTATAAAAATCCATTGATGATACTGTATGGTGTAGCCTTCATAGCTAAGATCTGCTTTTTCTTGGTGCTCATACCTTCTGGTGCATGTCCATCTTCTAAGAACTGGGCTATTTCTTCTAGTTCCACTGGGACTGCTTCTACCCAAAATAAATGTGCATTAGGTAAGTCATTGTCGACTCCTATCGGTTCTTCTCCTGTTTCGATTCAGGATAAATGGTTGGGACCTACATTTAACTTACCTAGTCGGACAACAACTTCGAACTCAAACTCTTGGAAGAGAAGTATCCATCGAAAAATCCTTCCATGATGGAGTGGTTTATTGAAAATATACTTGAGGGCCCGATGGTTGGTATAGAATATAAATGGATTAGCTAACAGATAATGTCTATAATTTTGTAGGGAAAAGACCATTCCTAGGGATTCTCTTTCTGTGGTTGAGTAGTTTCTTTCATCCTTATTTAAATTCCTGCTACTGTAAACTATAGGAGAGTCCATTCCATCATCTCCTGGTTGAGTTAAGATTGCTCTTATTGTGAGGCCTGATGCATCAATATGGACATGGAATTTGATCGACCAGTTTGGAAACTTAAGGATTGGGGCTTCGACTAGTTTTTTTTTTAATTTTTCAAATGATATGTGGCATTCCTCTGTCCAGTTAAACTCTTGATCTTCCCTTAATAGTTCTTCAAGAGGATAGGTCATATCTGAATAATATCTTATGAATTTTCTGTAATAGCCTGTGTGGCCAAGTAACACCCTGACTTGTTTGGGGTTTACTGGTGGTTTTAGGTCGAGGATAATTTTAATCTTTGCAAATTCAACCTTAATACCTTCCTTATAGACAATGTTCCCTAATAATATCCCTATGGGGGTCACAAATATGCATTTCTTGATGTTTAGGGAGAGTTGAATCTGTCGACATCTCTCCAACATAAGTCGGAGCCATTTGCAATGGTCTTTTAGTGTAGATTATATGGTCTAGTCATCAAAGTATACTACCATGGTCTTGTAAATGTATTCTTGAAATTTTTTGACAACAATTCAAGAGAACACTGCAGGTGCATTCTTTAATCCAAAAGGCATAACTTTGTAAGCAAATGAACCAAATTCACACACAAAGGTTGTCTTCTTTTGGTCTTCTTTAGCTATTGGCACTTGGTTATAGCCTGAGAATCCATCTGTAAATGAGTAGCATTCATGTCCTGCAACTTCATTCAAGATTTCATCTGCATAAGGTGTTGGAAATGGGTCTGTCAGTGTTACTTTGTTTAGTTCCCTGAAGTCGACCCAAATTATTAGTCTGGTGGGGTCATGTTTCTTAGGTTGTACAACCATTGGACTTGCCCATTCTGATTGGTTGATAGGGTAGATGATACCTACTGCCAACATGTTATCAATTTCCTTTTTGACTATCTCCTTGTATTTGTGAGCTAGTTTATCAGGTCTTTTATTCACAGGTCGAACATCAGGTTTAGTATCAATTTTCATCTCTCCCATTTCGTGAACTAATCCTTTTAGGTCTTTGTAATCTCTACCAAATACATCTTGGAATTCCCTTAGTAAGTTCACTATCTCTGTGGTCTGTTCTTCGCGCCAGTAGTCACCAATCTTTGCCATTTTTGGTCAATCATCATTTGAGATGTCGAATTCTTTAGTTTTGACTTTAGCATCTAGCCACTCTGGTGCTTTGGCTTCATTGATCGATCAAATTCCTTCTTTGCACTGTGAGAATGCGGCAGGGAAGTCAGTTGCAGTCATTCTGTCAGTATTTGGTTTGTCTGTTGTTTCAACTTTCAGGATGGTGCAAATAGGTTTTGTTGTTTTGACATGGTTGGATTTCCATCTAAAGCTTTTTCCTTCTGTGTTTTTCGTTTTCTAACTGTAATCTTGTCAATTGTGGATTTAGTTGTGTTTGTATTTTGTTACATTTCCTTGTCTGTCGGTGATCTTGTAAGGGTTTATTTTCGGTCGGCTCGATAAATTCTTTAATTTGTTTTACTGTTTCGACCAAATTTCCATTTTGAGGTATAAAGTTGAAATCTTTAATAAAATTTTCTCCGAGTTCATGCCATAAGAAGGTTTCACCTCTAGCTTATTCTATATTATACCATTTGTTTGGTAATTCGGCTAGGGTTGATGGGAACAAGTGTGGCCATGCTCATTCATCCTTGTATCCAAGTCTTCTCCACTCCTTTTCATAAGTTTTGATATGATCTTCTGGGTTCTGTCCTTGAGTGAATATAGGTATATGAGCTTGTTGGGTTAACTTCTTTCCTCCAAACCTTTCGACAAAGTAAGTTGAAGTAGTTGTCCAGGTCTGTAGTCTTGTCTAATGGGTATCCCACCATCTAGCAGCTTGCCCTGTAAAAGTTTCGACTAGGTTTTGAAGTCGGCCATGTTCACCAATATTTTTGGAAACTTGTTCGACATGCATGACTGGTGATTCCCTTTATTTATATCTTGGTAGTTGTGTAGTATTCAGGTTGGTCGGTTGTAAGGTAGGGTGCTCCCGAATTTTCTTTTCAAATTTTTTTGGGACAATGGACACTATGAAGCACTGTTGGGTGGGATTTTTCTGCACTTTTTGTATAGTCCAACACCCTCTTGCTTGTGTTTTGTAATTCTTGATCTCCCAATCATATAATTCAGTGTCAAAATTATAACCAACTAAGTCTTGGTTACCTAAGTGAAGTTCTCCGTGGATGTTTGGTTCTGTGTAGTTTGCGTTGTTGTGGATTTGGTAGAGTTGTCGGACATCGACTTCTTCATCAATAGGTTCAGTACAAGGTTCCCCTTGAGATGGATGAATGGGTACAATGACCTTTTGTCCATTTCCTTTTAATTTGATACGTTCCTTCTCCAGGGATATGGATGCTATCATATTTCTACCCCAAGGTCGACCGACTAGCGCTAGGAAGGAACTGGATCCTTCCTTTGGGTCGATGATTTCAAAGTCGGCCTTGGTTGAGATTCCTTTTATAGTCATGTCGAAATTTTTCCAGACTCCAATGGGTTCAATTAGGCCTTGGTCAGCTAGTTTCAGGTATATGCCTGACTCATAGAGTCGAGGTCTGCCCATTTGTTCCCAAGTGTCACAAGTCATGATGTTTACTTGTGAGCCGAAGTCAAGCAATACTTGTTGGACGTGGTAACCTTCGATTTCCAGGTCGACAAGAGGGTCGGAATCACCTTTGTATTTTTTATTTAAGCTGCAGATGTTCTTTGTTTGTTTTTTAGAGTGGGTACCTTTTATTTCATACAACAAATCCATAAACTGGGATACTGAATTATCTATTTGAATGAGCCAGATTAATTCATTTATTGTGTTAGGTTGACTGTTATGAATGTTTTCTTGTCGTGCAATTTCTCTAAATACATTAGTTGCCTCTTTGTATATTTGTTTTTATTTCAGTGGGTCAGGATAGACATTTTTCTCTTTTATTTTACTGATTCATGGGTTATCAGCTCCTGTTTTTGTTCCTTGTCGAGTTACAATGTGTAAATTTTTGGTGTTTAGTACATCATTTTTTTGCACACAGGACAAGACATTAAAAAAAAAATTCGTATTATTTTTTTCTAACATGGTAGGGAAATCCTCTAGTGAGTGAACCCATACCCCACAGCGAGTGTATAATTTGAGATCAGTTCTGTCCTTGTATGGACAGTCTGCATACCGATGACACTCTTTATAACATGTGAAGCACTAGATGGGTTGACGTGGTCGGTTGGTGCGATTCCCAGGGAATTGACCTCTTCCTCTGTAGCATGGGTATCGATTGTCATACTGACGCTCATATCGTCGACCATCGTATCTCTGACCATTCTGATCATTTTCTAGATTATTTTGCTCGTTATGCTGTGCTACTGCATTAGTTTGGTAGACCGCCTGATAGTTCTGACTGTTCTTCAAGTTCAACTAACAGTCAGTCGTGTTATGACTTTTGGTCTCGCAGATGGCACACCAAGAGGCCTTACCATTCTTCATGTTGAACAGGAAATATTTCGTCGAGTGATCCCTGTGCTCCTGGAAAATGTCGTAAAATGAATTGGTCTGTATGAATCGAACGTCCTGGTAGCTGTACTCTTGTCAACAGTTATCTTTGGAATGGCAGGTCATCGAGCATTTGGTGCACCAGATCTCCTGATTCTTGAGGCTTAGTTCCTTCATAGACTTCTATATGTTTTCGAGCTATTCTTCCAATCTGTGGTCCATGGGGTAAGGGGGTATGTATTCGTCCATCTCCACCTGAAGAGCTTTTGTTAGTGCATCTTCGTAAGTTTTGAACATTTCCAGACTTATGTGTCGATGCAATTTCTGAGATAGCCCTGCAAGAAACCACTGGATTAGTGACTATTCATCTATAACGTAGTCCAGCTGGATCAGTAGGTCTTTCCAATGCTTATCATAGTCACAGACAGATTCCCTTGGCTTTTGTGATGTGGTTTTTAGTTTTTTCACGGCCAGGTGCTTAGCATCTAGAGTTTTGAAAAATGACAAAAATTGTGCCTTAATATTAGCTTCTGTTGCTCTAGGTTGTCTTTCCAAAAAGGTCACATACCATGTCAATGCCCTTTTCCTTAAGGCACCTATGAAATGTTCCATTTGTCTATCTTCGTCTGTAACTTGGTTGGCCTCCCAAGTCGACTCGCAGATGAACCAATGTCGTCTGGGGTCCTCATCCCCCTCATATAGAGGAATGTGAGCCAATCCGTGACCCATGTCTAAATCACTGTCATTGCTTTCAGGAGGTGGTGGCGGTGGAGGTGGGGGTGGTGTGGAGGGTGGTGGGGTTATTATTGTGTTCCTCTCTACAAAACTGTGGTCGATGGAACTTCCATTCCCATTGGTTGTTGATTCTTCGTCGACTTGCAATCGATTGATGTCGACTTCTGCTGTCGATGGTCCACTGCAACTATTTGTCCACAGTTTTGAATGTTATATTTCTTCTAAATCTGTATTTGGTGGGAAGGTGCTCCTTCATGTGTCGGTAAGAGAAAGTGGATACTTCGGTTAGAGGGTGCTGCTTGAAAGGTCACCCAATTCCCTTCCTCTGGTCGACGTATAATGAGATGTCGTCCAGTATACATGTCATTTCCTAGTTGACTCCATATACTAAAGTCACCATCTCATAGTTGGATGTCGTCTTTCACAATAGTCTGTATTCGAGTACGCGGATTCAATGGAGAGAGGGTTGTTCCTTCATTGGGAGCTATTAATTGGAGAGCTTCTGGCTACTCTATCCACAAATCTTCCTCCATAGGGGATGCTTCCTGTTCCACACCTTATTCATGTTGGTCATGACCCGAATCTGGCAGATTCTCTTCCTATTCATTCTCCCTAGGACTCCTTCCTCTGTGCAGCTTTAAGGCTCTTTCTTGTCTTGCTTCCCTTCTCCGGTGTCTCTCTTCTCTCTCTATTTTATGAATTTTCGAAATAGCTTTGTATGATACTATTCTCTTGAGTTCCCTTTTAGTCGACTATTCATTACTGGTGCCTGGTATCTGGTTCTAGTTGACAAGAATCCACTATACTCTATCTCGACATATGACCATCTATCCCCCCATAGCCTACCTAATGCTTTTTAGAAATCCCAGATAGTTTGGTCTATTTTCTTAGAAAGTATTCCCACTCCCTTTCTACAATGAATTTTTCCCACTTCCTTTACTTCTCCGCCCAGTTAGAGTTTGATGGCAGTTCATGAAGTGATGGACGAGGTTCGACGATATGTCCTACTCCTTTCTCGATCAAGAATTTGAATAGCAAGGTTGGTAGCGAGCACAAAAATTGTTCAGTGAGATCTGTGTAAAATTTCTCCTTGAATGTTTCCACCGAAGTTCTGTCTTCGACTGCTTGCTCCTCACAGAAGTCGTCGACAATTTTCTCAAACCACTACGACAAGTTTTTTCTACCTCCGTGGATCAGTTTTTCCAGCAACTGTTGTTCTTTAATCCTGGCCAGCTTTCTCATCCAGGAATTTTTTCAAAATTTGGGGTATTGATTCAACAAACTTTTCATGCGTCTCTGTGAAAAATCTTTCTTTTTCTTATGTGGTTGTTAATCTATTCCTTTGCGTGTAATTCTGCAAATAGTTTGCAACTTTACGTTCCCACCAGTCCTTAATCTCTTGTTCTGGTATCATCTGTTTGCATACATTCCAGTCATGTACTACCAGCAATGGAACCAATGTTATAATCTCACAGATCACATAAGGTTACCAATAATACACACTAAAACATATATAAATAAAACAGAGACAAGAGATAAGAACTGTTAACACCCAAAAATGGTTCATTACCTCATCTACCCCATTATATGGCTCATTTGTCCATTTTCCTACTATATCTCCATCAAAAACCCATGAAACCATCTAAAAAGTCTCCAAAAGGCTTAAAATAACTCCAAAAAGGCCATAAACCCCTTTTTCCCTCCAAAAATAGCAAAAAACCCTAAAAGGGAAGAAAAATATAAAATAATGAGGAAAAAGAGGAAAAAACCCTAAAAAGCTGAAACCCTAATCAGCAAAC
>LPNX010567533.1:171850-215321 GCA_001517045.1 Pseudotsuga menziesii
AAGCTTGAAACTCAGAGCCACCGACTCGGATCACCGCAAAGGGCTTCACCAACCTCCACATTGGAGGTAAGATCAATAAAATAATTCTTTACCTTTTACTTATTTGTGCTTCATACATGTTTGGATTTAATTTTTTTACTTCATTTATAGCTTTTAACTCACACAACATTGAACTGCTACTAAGGAATCCATTGTCCTTAGTAGGTACTCATTCGTACAAGCTAGGTGTAAAACCCTAGCTACAGTTTTGGCGACTCCGCTGGCTTTTTTCTTTATTTTCTTTTTCGTTTTGTCCTTTCGGCTGTCGTTTTCGGTCGCCGTAAACCGCCATTTTTTCTCTGTTTGCCGCAGTCCGACCGCGCCTTCTGTCCAGAAACCCGCGACCCGATCGCACCTGTTTTCTCCAAACCCACAGTCTGCCCGCTCCTTTTCAGCCCTTAGCCGCGTCCCGACCGCACCTGCTTACGTCAAACCCGCGGTCCGAGCGCCGCTGTTAGCCAAAAACCTGCGACCTACACGTGACTGTTGCCTTCAAACCCACGGTCCGACCGCCGCTGTTAGCTAGAAACCTGTGTCCCAACCGCAACTGTTTACTTCAAACCCGCGGTCCGAGCGCCGCTGTTAGCCAAAAAAACCTGCGACCTGCGCGCAACTTTTGCCTTCAAACCCGCGGTCCGACCGCGCGATTTCGCCCCATACCCGCGATCCGCGATTTGATTTTTGCACTCGTAGCCGCGCTGAAACCCCGTCACTTTGCTGCCATATTTCCTGCACTTGCACAACCATCTATCCCACCTACAGCCCTACAGCCTTTCTGTCCCATGTTTACATAATTGTTTAAAAAAATTTAGCATTGTTTATTCCGAATTATTTCAGAATTGTTTATTCAGATAAATTTTGCATGGTATAAATTTTTTCATTCAATTATGTTGTTATTTCGGAAGTTACCCCGGCACTTCTCTTCTGGGTTCAGTTCATAACCTCACCAGCACACAATCTGTCACCTAAATCAAGTGAGACTTAAAAAATACTTAATTCAACCAACATTCTAACCCCACTTGGGGAACATAAAAGAATTTTTGTAGTTAGGTAGGATCAAGGGGATAGGCTTCCAATAACACCCCTTGGTTATTTACACTTGAGACATAGTTGTTGTCCTTTAGGGAACCAAAATCCCCTAGTATTTTTTGACACGGTCACAACCAGATTATCAGAAGGCCTCTCCCTTAGGAGGGTTGAAGTCGTGAGATTGGTTCCGGAGGTCTGAGTGGAATACCAAACTCCATTCAGTACCTGAAGGGCTACCTTTCGCAGTTCTCGAAATATCCCTGTATAGGGAATATTGTGGTTAAAGGACCAAGCGGAAGATTTACCTTTCTGGACGTGTCATGAACGGGGTATCTTAGTTACCATTTTTCTAGGATTTGACTACCCGGTGTCCCTCCCGGTAGGGGGATACTTTAGCCACTTGGATTTCCTATCCATATTGTCTAACTTGGATTTCATCACCTTGCAGAGGATATGTCTAGTTAAGTCATAATACTACTAGTTAGGTGTTTGCATGCTCCCTTACCTCCTTTTGGTCTAGTGAGTCCACCGTTTTCTATTTTTAGCAACCTATTGCTTGTTGGTATTCTGACCATTTTTTGTTGACACTCCGCCTATTGTAGCACAGCTGTTACAGTGGGAGTTTTGAGTTGATTGTTGGCCTGAGCGCCCTATTTTTTGAGCTCTCCTTCTGCACACTCGGTTGCATTAGGGTTTTTTGAGCCTTTTTGTAGTTACCTCAATTCACAGAGATTTGACATCCTTTATCACCATTGCTTCCCCGAGACATTCTCGGCGCCTCAGAGGCGAGCCCCCACAGCACAGATCACTTGATACCACTCATCGTAGATCTCGAGCCTTGTCACTTGACTCCACTCGTCAGCGGCATAGGACTCCGTCACCAGATTCCGACGCCCCTTATTTTACCTCAAACTCAGAGCCTGAATCCGAGAACACCCTTTACACCGCCCCTACTAGCCCCATGGCTGGCATGAATCCCACTCCCTTCATGGGAGGGATCGTTGGTGGCACATCCACCGCTACACCAGTTATCACACCTATAATGGGTATGCCCTCCACGGGAGGCCCCTCTACTGTTCCCCTCACAGTACCGATTCCCGCAGCGGGAATACCTATCCCCACTCCATTAGTGACTCATACCACCATTGGTGGGGTAGGTCCGACCTCCACCACCTTAGTTCCCCCATTTGGGGGCAACATCCCTCACATCACCCCTCCACTTGGGGGCATGGGCCCCAAATTGATCCAACCCACCTCCGTATCAGACCCTCCGTCCAGTTTTCCATACATGGCTAGCCTCAACCTACCTGACCTAGCCAGATTAACCAACGACCCCATCCGACACGACCCTGCGTGGCCCCCCATGCCTACCAAGCTCCCCTCTGACATCCCTAAGTTCGAGGGTAAGGCAGGTGAGGACCCACAGAACCATATCATGTCCTTCCATCTATGGTGTTCCTCAAATTCCATAGTAGACGACTCCATTCACCTCCGTTTATTACAGCACACTTTCACTGGCTCTGCTGCCAAATGGTATATCGAGCTGCCCCATGGAACCCATGCCACCTTTACGTCCCTGGCCTCGACCTTCCTACAGTTCTTCCAGTTACCTGTCCGCTATGAAGCGGGCGTGGAGATCCTCCTATATTGCCGGTAGAACACGGCTACCCATATCACAGACCACATTCACGAATGGCGGCGACGCCGTAGCCTATGCAAAATCAAGTTAGATGACCGGATCTTCCTCGATTGGTTCCTCAAATCCCTCCTTCCGCTCATTGCTAAGGATGTGGCAGCCGAAAGACCCTAGTCGGAGGAAGAGGCTATCCTTAAAGACCAACAGTTCAATCTTATTTACGCCCAGTCGGGTTATCTTTATACCATCATACCTGACGCCCCTCGCGGCGATCCCTCCCAGCACGATGCGCCGGGGGCATCCCACACTGTCGACGGCATCATTGGCCATCTCTCTTCGCAGCCTCAGCCATTTTCCATAGCCCGTCTTACCCTTGGCCTTGAACCTTCGCGGGCTATATCACAGTCCAGAGCAACCAACTCGTATGCTCAAATGCCACATCAACACCATTCACATGGACCCTCATGTCCACCTCAGTGTTTTAGTAATATGACTCCCGCTTACACCCCCCCGGTCGTACCTCAGTCCTACTATCACCAGCAGGCTGCACCAGCTCCTGCGCCGTCACCAGCTCAACCTCATTATTACCAGCCACAGCCAGCCCTTGCGGCAAACCCACAACCCGCTCCACAGCACTACCAACAACCCCCTCAAGTAGCTGCACCAGTGCAGCCTCCACCTCCATATTATCCACCGCAGCCCGCTCCCGCACCTGCGCAAACTCGGAATCCACCTACTACCCAAGGGCAGGTTTACGCCCAAGAAAACCCGTCGCTAAACCAGAACAACCAACGCAACCAGGGCCAACAAAACTGCGGCAGAGGCCGCAATCGTGGGAACAACCAATAGACCGAGCAAGCTGGTCAACACCCTAATCCCCCTGCTAATAATAACGCGGCCCCTACTAACCAAAACCCTGATCTCCCGCCCAAGCAGGCTAAAAACCCTAATTTGCGAATGAACTATCCTTGCTCTGTTTGCAGGGTCTATGGCCACTACACACATTTTTGTCCACTTATGGAGCGAGTCCAACAACTTTTGGTTGCTGATAGACTATGCCAAGGACAGGCGGCTCCTCAAGCACCACCCAACCCCCCACAACCTCAGCAGCCATCTTTGGTGCTACAAAACCCCTTACCAAACCAAGGCTTAGTGAACACTGAACCGTTGGCTCCCCCTCCAGCTACTGCGCCCATCCAACAAATCACTTACGCGGCTCCTGATCAACCCGTGCTTGACTCAGGTACCCACCATCTGTTGATGATGTCCTCCGATGAGGTCAACCTCCAGACTCGGCGGAACCAATATGGCTCCACCCCGGAAGCCCCTCCTGCCAATAACCTCGCTAACGCTCATCCCACTGATCAAGCATTACGTATACCTCCACCTCCACTAGATGGAGCTCCCAAAACAGCCCGTTTCCCACTTCGCCGTATCAACAACAACCCCAATGCGCGGGCTGCGTCTAACTACAACATTGTCGATGATTTTGCCCAATCCCCCGCATCCATGTCTGCGTTAGAAGTCTTGAAAAACTGCCCTTCGCAGCGTAAGACTTTACTCTCAGCCATTGGAGCTATCGATCCAAATGATTCGCAGTTAATAGCATTTGATTTGGACCAATCCGAACCCCACCTGCCTTCCAATTTATCATTCCAAGTTTCTGTCTCCATTTGGAATTTTGTCGTCCATCGATCCATTATTGATGAAGGTGCCTCTACATGTGTCATGCCCATCTCCATCTGGCAGAAAGTGGGATCCCCCCCTCTCCAGCAGTCCTCTACTGCGTTGCAAGCCTATGACGGCCGTTCAGCTCAACCACAAGGCCTATTGACCAATGTCTCCCTCCAGCTGGCTGGAAAAACTGTCCTAATCAACATCGAGGTTATCAATGCCCAGCTTGATTATAACCTTTTACTTGGCCGCAGCTACATGTATGCCATGCGGGCAGTCGCTTCTACCGTTTTTCATATCATGATGTTCCCCCGTGAGGGATGCGTAGTTACGGTTGACCAACTTACTTACCACGATCCCAATGCCCCTGCGGCGCCCGAAAATGTTCTCCCCATGGTGGAACAACCTATCTCGGGTGCCACCAACACAGTCGTTTCTTCTATAGGGCCCGTACTCCCCATGGTTGAAAAACCTATTTCGGATGCCACCACCTCATTCGTGTCTTCAGTGGGTCCCGGATTTTACTCAGATGCGCCAATGACCTCGACCTTCCCATCTATTCCACCCCCGTCTCCTACCACCGAAGTATCCGATCTATGTACCCTGTCCCACATCACGCGGACTCCTACTAATCAAACACCTTTGTTGCCTAAACCCCCTTTGGTACCTAATCACATTGGTGCTACACCCATTCATACCATTCCTATCCTCTTCCCTCCGTCAGGAGTGGCTAGCGCCCCGGTCATGGCTACCCTCAACCTCCCTCGTTTAACCTTAGGATTACTCGTTTGGTATCTTTCGCCTCCCGTTCGTCCCCCGACACCAGATGTCGTCCTGCAACTAGTGCAACCCATTGTCACTACTAATCAACCACCTCCCGGTGTTGCTACCCCGTCATCCTCTGCGAAACCCCCCCTCTTCTTCCCAAACCCACTGGGGGCAGAGGCCCCCAACCTTACAACGCTGTCCCACCCGCTAAGACAGTAAAAAACCCCCCTGTGTTTCATGCTCCTCCAAAATGCGCGCTATGCGATGAGTTGGGCCATCCGACTCACCTATGTCCTCAGTTACCAGCATTAAAGGAGTACATACGAATGCTCGACGACGACCCCACCATCCCGGTTGTCCATCTAGATCCAACCCCTACGCCTCGCGACAAATCCCTGCGCACTAACCACTCCTGCGCCTTATGCGATGTTTACGGGCATTACTCCCATCACTGTCCTGATCTCCCCGAGTACAGGCTAGCTCTCTTTGATATGAACAATCCGGAACTTGAGACGACACCACTCATTATTGAGGAAATCCATTCCCTAGTCTCTTCCCCTTCCTAAGAGGTTAATACCACTATCTTTGAGATAAAAAATCTGGATCTCGAGATGGCCCGCCTCACCATTAAGGAAATCCATTTCCCGGTGTCTCCCCCTTCCGGAAAGGTCAATCCCGTTCTTTTTGAGATGAACCATTTAGATCTTGAAAAGACATCACCCACCATTGTGGAGATCCACCCCCCGGACTCTCCCTCTTCCGAAGAGATTAATACCATATATATGATCTCTTCCGTCACTACACCCCCGTCAATCGATTTGACAAGCCAAACATTCCATACGGATGAGGAAATTCTCGAAGCTCTCACTGCCCCAGATTATCCTTGGGATGACATGCACCATCATTCCTACTTCCTCCCAGATGAATCTTCCTCTAACACTGCTACCCAATTTGCAGTCGAGTCCAAAGACTTCCTTCCCCCCAAGGTCAACTGGTTCAAAGACCCTATTCCTGCTCCTGACGCCTTTGAAGAGGGGAACATGGCCAACATCTCACCTGTCATCAAAATTGATATCGCTGCCCCCGGAGGCACCCCCGAACTCATCGTTTTAGGAGCATCTTGCACTGAGCAGGAGATCGAGGAATACAAAACACTCTTCAAAGAATTATGTGATGTCTTTGCCTGGTCCTATACCTAAATGCCCGGTCTTGACCCTACCATTATAGAGCACCACATTGACACATGGCTTGACGTACCCCCCGTTCGTCAGAAACAGCGTCCCATTCATCTCTAGCTACAGTTTTGGAATCAGCACAACGAGACCATCACGATGGTCACCTCGTTGCATTATTTTTTGCTACACCATTTTTGCCCATTTTTTTGATACCAATAGTCACCTCGGTTTGCGCGCCACTTCAGCCGCTCTCCGTTTTTTCACATTTTTTATATCATCGGATTCATTTTTCCGAGCTTGTGATGATGCTTGAGATCATTTCTCGCTCTCACTTGGTACAATTTCAACAGTGCGTCCCTACACCTTGCCGCATCAATTTGCGTGCCACATCAGTCGTCATCAGATTATTTCACACTTTTTACATGAGCCATCCACTCCTGTCATACTACAAATGTTTCGTTATTTTGCCACCATTCATTCACCCCGCAAGGAGGACCACCAGTGTTCCCCCCACCCTTAGTCCTGGTCACCATAAATATTCCTTGATTGAACACTTCCTCCTTGCCTGACCATTACTTCAGAGTCTTCTTATTTGCTTTCAGACTCCTTAAAATTGAAAGCAACCACGAGCATGAACTGTCATGGGCTCGTAAAATCCACATGACAGTACCATTCCATCATTTCAGAGTCTTCTTATTTGCTTTCAGACTCCTTAAAATTGAAAGCAACCACGAGCATGTACTTTCGTGGGCTCGTAAAATCCACACGACAGTATCATTCCATTACTTCAGAGTCTCCTTATTTGCTTTCAGACTCCTTAAAATTGAAAGCAACTACGAGCATGAATTGTCCTGGGCTCGTAAAATCCACATGACAGTACCATTTTATATCCACACTTCTTCTCGTTCACTAACCCATGAAGAAGTCCCCACGCGCCCCTTGGCGCTATGATCGATCATCTCGGTAGCACCACCACTAAGGTCACCTTTGTTCGAGTATTCTGCAGTATCCTACCATCACAGCTTGAGTCTCCCTTAGCCCATTCACCCTCAGATCCCATACAGCTATGATCCCTTTACCACCAGTCAGTCCCATATGCTGCCCAATCATCCCCGCCATCATACTCTGAACAAAGGAAGTTTGAGTCCACCCCCTCTACTTGCCCAGTTATTTACCCCAGTTTATCAACCCTGCCATCAATACTATCACATTTCGGTTTTTCACCTCGCGCTCCTGTCAAGGAAACATCATTGCCTTGATAGTTGCAGGTCTCCCTCTGTCGACGACAACCCCTCTATTCCAGAGGATAGACCTAGAGGCCCCTGCGCCTTGGACCCATCACCATCTGTGATGAGTGCCTATGGACCATTTTGGGAGGACTCATCATTGCCTCTCCGAATAGTTGTTTCTCACATGCTCGACTTCAGTACCTTATTCGCATCGTTGAGAATCGCGCAGGATGTATATCCTTTCCATTATGTGTCCAAGACCCCGGATTTCTCCCGACTCTAGCACATTGGTGAGTCACTTGGGAACGACCAGTTATATGTTCCCGTGGATGTCCGGGCTGCGTTGGCGATTGTATTCGGAAGCCATCCAGTTCCATGCTTCCTTGAGTACCCAGTTCAGTTCCAGATCACTGTACCATTGCACGTATGACCATTGTCACTTTGATCCAGCAACTCATTAGTTCCTTTGGAACCACATTCAGTAGCACTGCTGTCATTCCAGTGTATCAGTTGTTCAGCTCAGACATGGTCAGCCCAGCAGTATGTTCTAGATTTGTGTCCCTTCTGGACCCTTATGATATACACAGTGGATTACTATGTATCCTATAGGTCCCCCTTTTCGGGCCTCACAGTTATTTATGTATATTGATACGAGCATGGGTATGCCCGCCTCATCCAGATGATCAGATAATTCCTCATCCATTATTGAGGTTATGTACTTTTCAGTCCTTGCAGTTGGTTCGAGATCGATGTTTCGAGCTTCAGTTAGTTCCTTCTCTTCTCCACACCCCAGAAAAAACACATATGACTTATGATGTCCATCGGCCATACGATGAGCTCCTGCCCTCGCACATCAGGGGGCAATCTGTTAGCACCCAAAAATGGTTCACTACCTCATCTACCGCATTATATGGCTCATTTGTCCATTTTCCTACTATATCTCCATCAAAAACCCATGAAACCATCTAAAAAGTCTCCAAAAGGCTTAAAATAACTCCAAAAAGGCCATAAACCCCTTTTTTCCTCCAAAAATAGCAAAAAACCCTAAAAGGGAAGAAAAATATAAAATAATGAGGAAAAAGAGGAAAAAACCCTAAAAAGCTGAAACCCTAATCAGCAAACCCTAAAAAGATGAAACCCTAATCAGCAAACCCTAAACCTAAAACCGCATGGTTTCCAATTATAAATAAGTGATGGAGACACCTTATTTCACATCCACAATCACAAGTATCCTGCCTCTGCCAAAATTGCTCGTGAAACCCTAGCTCACCATTGAGCTACTTTCACCATTGAGAGCCCCTTTTGGCCCATTTCCACCATTGGAGAAAGAGAAGAAGCAGCTTGAAACTCGGAGCCACCGACTCGGATCACCACAAAGGGCTTCACCAACCTCCACATTGGAGGTAAGATCAATAAAATAATTCTTTACCTTTTACTTATTTGTGCTTCATACATGTTTGGGTTTAATTTTTTTTACTTCATTTATAGCTTTTAATTCACACAACATTGAACTGCTACTAAGGAATCCATTGTCCTTAGTAGGTACTCATTCATACAAGCTAGGTGTAAAACCCTAGCTACAAGAACAAATAGGTGAATTAACAGATTATATTACACGAATGAGTCCATACAACACAAATAAATGAACTGAGTTCTCATCTGGCTCAACAGCCTAATATATATGATTACAAAATGGTTACAAAATAACTACCTGTCGGTTCAGTGAACCGACACGACCTTAGGTGGTCGATCTAATCTCTAGCTTTAGTCGGCCAACCGACTTAGTCACTTGATCGACTAAGTCGGCCCATCAACTTAGTCGGCTGATCGACTAAGTCGGCTATCGTTCAAGTTGACTTATCAACTTGCTCCTTCTACACTCCTCTAATCCTAAAACAAGTTCATCTCATTCACTTTCAGTGTCTCCAACATTAAATCTCCCTGCCTTGGTGGTGGAAGTTGCAGCATCAGGGTTGAGTTTTGATCATGGCAAGCTGTTGGTCAATAAGGGTGGGAAGTCATCAACATTTATATCTAAAAAACATATTGATTCTAAACCTAATGCAATGAGTGGAACAGATATAAAATTAAATTCACGTGTAAATCCTGCTGGGGAAGATTTCCATGGAAAGAATGCTAGTTTAGTTGATCCTACTATGAAATGTATGATTCATGAAGGTTTTAAAAGTCTATTGAATAATTCATCCTCTGACACATGCAAGGGTTCATCTGAGCAGGAAAGTGGGCACATTGAAACAAAAAGAAGTGAAAGAACAGATGCTGCTTCAGTGTCATCTGGTATTGTCTGTGTTGGACTTTCTAAAGATAGTTTTCCAATATTTGTCCCTCAAAGCAATAATTATGTAGTTTGTATATTGATATCTATCATAAATTTGTTTGAATATCATCATTGTCAAGCAATAACAACTTCTTAAAGGGTGTTAGTTCAATGGTAGAGCACCTGCCTATAATTAGGGAGGAGGTTGGTGGTTCGATTCCTCTGTGCCCTATCATAAATTTGTGACTACAAAAACGACTAAATTCACATATATACTACTATTAGTAGCTAATTTCCCATATCTTAGTCATATTTAGCTTACTCATTAATATGTTAACATCTAGTAGTTTATTTAGTCGTATATATGGTCATTAATGGTTGCAATCAGTGACTAAATCAGCGACTAAATCAATGACTAACTCAGTGACTAAATCAATGACTAAATCCATGACTAAATCATTAACTATCAATGACTAAAACAATGACTAAATCAATAACTAAATCATTGGCTATTAATGACTAAAACAATGACTAAATCATTGACAATCAATGACTAAAGAATTGTCTATCAATGACTAAATCATTGTCTATCAATGACTAAATCATTGACTATCAATGACTAAAGAATTGTCTATCAATGACTAAATCATTATCTATCAATGACTAAATCAATGACTACTAAGTCAAGCTATTAATGACTAGTGAAATACGACAAACTATAAGATAGTGGAAATTTGCTACTATTAGTCACTGACTCAAAAATAGTCGTTTATAGCATGATTTTAGTCATTTTTTTAGTCATTAATTTCTAATTTTCTACTAGTGGAGAGAATAATATGCACAAAAATAAACACAAGCAACAAGAGACACAAATAATTTTCCTCTGGGAAACCATAAAATAAAAAAACCCACAAATTCCTTAGAGATGGAATGAGCACCAATGGCAGTAGTAAAACCCAAAAACATAAAGATGATCTCTAACAGCTTGTTCTCTCTTTCTCACTTGAGAGAGATTCTCCTCTCTCACTCATGCACCCTAGTGAGTGAGTGAGTGTGTGGTAAATAGAGAGGCTCACTCTCTATTTATATTCCTTCGTTCACTTAATGTCCACTTCAACATGTCAGCCCCACTTAACAATTACTTACTAGGGTCAACATCTCTAGGAGAGTCTAATAACCCTAGTGCCCCACAACTGTGGGGAATTTTCCCTCTGATCAACAAGAAGGGTTAACCTTGACACAATTGTGGGGAGTATTGCCCTAACTTACAATGGAGGGTTAACCTCAATGACTTTACATAACTTGTTTACATTATTGAATCTCCCAATCGAAACATCGGGGCATGACATGATTCAATTACATTATAGATACTTACCGGAATAAACATCGGGGTACAATACATAAGATATACAACTGAATACATTCCAAAGTTACAAATACATCAACACAATAACATTACATTACCCATGTTTTCGAATTTGGATGAACACTACACTCTCAGATACACCACAAATCGCACTGTTACTGACTAAATATCCAACACACCAACATGAACTCAAATCAGATACTGAACATGGAGATAATTGTTGATGTATTTGTAACTTCAGAATGTATTCACTTGTATATATTATGTCGTGTACCCCAATGTTTATTCTGAGAAGTGTCTGTAATGTATTTGATTCGTGTCATGCCCTGATGTTCCTATTGGGAGATTTAGTAATGTAAACAAGTCATGTCAAGTCATTGTGGGTAACCCTCCTATTGTTTAAGAGTTAAAGTCCCCATAGTTTCAGGGCCCTAGGGTTATTAGACTCTCCTAGAGAAGTCAGGCCTAGTGATTTATTGTCAAGTTGGGAATTAGTATAAATAGAGAGTGAGCCTCTCTATTTATCACGCACTCACTCATGTTGATGTATTTGTAACTTCAGAATGTATTCTTCTATGTATCTTGTATATTGTAACCCGATGTTTATTCCGGGATGTTTCTATTATGTATTTGAGTCATGTTTTCATGCCCCGATGTTCCGATTAGGAGGATTAATAATGTAAACAAGTCTTGTCAAGTCATTGTGGAAGTCCCCACAGTTTTGGGGCACTAGGGTTATTATACACTCATTAAGGTGTAGGCTCTAGTAAGTAATTGTTAAGTTGGGACGACATGATTAAGTGCACTTCAAGTGAACGGAAGAATATAAATAGAGAGTGAGAGTCTCTCTATTTATCACTTGTACTACACATCACTCACTCACTCAAGTGTGGTGCATTAGTGAGGAAGGAAATACTGGGTCTAGACAAAAGAAGAAGACTACTGCTGTCGGGAGTGCATCTTACTATTTTTGGGTCTTACATCTTGTGGTGATTCTATCTTGAGGAAGTTGCGGGGTTTTCTCCATTTATGGTTTCCCCGATCAAAACATTGTGTTCATTGACTCTTGTGTTTGATTGTTGTACTTGTTATTCTCTCAGTAAATATCCTAACAGAATGCTAGCTTAAATGTTGAAAAAATAACATGATGATCAGAGCTAACCTGAGAAGAAGACACTGTGCAGCCGCGGGAACTAGGGATTCCTAGTTTGTGGACCTTTCTCCACATATTTTCAGCAAAAGTAAGGTGGAATTACTCTCCTCCCTAGGGTGCATCTTTCTGTCGAAACAGAATCCAATTCTAAGGTTTTTCAGTTTTGGACCTGTCATTGGGGTCGGAAATTAGGGCTTTTTACAGAAGAGGAATTTTTCAGTGAGCTCGGGCCTAGATTGATATCCTCCCGAAAATCGAAGTTAGGAACAAATTTGAAGGCATTTGGGTGGATAGAACTCTAGAAAAGCAAAACCCTAGTTTGCTTCTGAACCAGCTCTGCAGGATTTCAGCTCAAGCTTCAGATTCGACATCTTGAACTTGGTAAGATCTAAAATATTTTGTATTTCCATTTGAGGTTATTATTTAAAGATGTCTCATCATACCAATCTTGATGAAAAGCTTGAGGGGGATGATAACTTCCGATCCTGGAAGTATAGGATCTCCCTGGTCCTAGAAGAGAATGAATTAGACTCCTACATTCATGAGGAGGTTCCAATTCCAGAGGGAGATGAGGCAAAGGCCTTACATAAGAAGAAGATGGTTATGGAAAAGAGGATCATTGCTGATTCTATTAAGGATCACCTTATCCCATAGGTGTCCTCTCTCAAGACACCTAAAGCTATGGTTGATGCCCTAACCAAATTGTTTGAAGGAAAGAACACCAATCGGAGGATGACCTTGAGGAACCAACTGAAGAATGTGAATATTCAGAATGCAGAAACTATCCAGTATTACTTCACAAGGGTTTCTCAGATCAAAGAAAAATTAGAAGTTGTTGATGAAAAAGTGGAAAATGCAGAGATTGTGATGACTACTTTGAATGGCCTCCCTAGGTCATGGGATGCTTTCATTCAAGGAATCTGTGCTAGAAAGAAGTTGGTCAAGTTCAGCAGACTATGGGAAGAGTTCTCTCAAGAAGAAGCTTGGATAGCAGCTCGAGAAGAGAAGATGGGAAGTGAAGACCAAGCTCTTACGGTTCGCTCCAAATCTCACTCCAAGTCAAGCAAAAGGAAACCTCATGGCTCTAAAGGTAAGCGTTCTTACAAAGATAATACTAGAAGAGATATGTCTAGGGTCATATGCTATACTTGTGATGAAGCAGGACACTTTGCAAAAGATTGTCCTAACAAACAGAAGATAGTGAAGAAGAGCAACAAAAGAAGACATCATGCTCATGCTGCAGAGGATGATGAACCATCCAGAAAGAGATCCAGATATGAAAGTGAAGATTCTTCAAGTGAGGATGAATATGTTCTGATATCAGCTCTCACAGGTAACATTACTCATGGAAGTGATGATTGGCTCATAGACAGTGGGGCTTCCAAACATATGACGGGATTCAAGGAATCTTTTATAAGACTGTTAGAACATGAATCACCTCACAAGGTGAAACTAGGGGCTATGTCCATAGAACTACATTTTATTCAACTCTTTACTAAAACCACAGTTCTGATCTACGCACTCAGCTGCAGATCCTTTCAAGTCCTTAAATCTATGCACATAGCTGCAGGCCTCTACGCACACAGCTGCATATTTCCTTAATCACCCAAAACCCTCTGCGCACACAACTGCAGAGGTCATCCACACACACAGCTGGGACTTAAGCTTCTTACAAAAACAAGACTTAGCTTCGCATCAATTCATCTTACATCAAAATCCTAAACTGACTTCTTTACAAGAGTGCTTATTTATAGTGCACTTATTACAAAACCATGGGCTTAAACCATGGGCACCCCAAACCCTAAACCCTGGACTTAAACCATGGGTTTATTACAAGAAGGTTTTTACTCAACCTCGACACCCCTAATACTATTTTGAGTCATAACTCCACTTACAAACTCCCATAACTCCGCAGAGTTACCCACCTTAAGGACCATTAGGGTGCGCACCCCAACAAGAATGATGTTTGGGATGTTGTCCCAAGACCAAAAGGGAAGTCAGTTGTCACTTCCAAATGGATCTACAAGATCAAGCATGCTGCCGATGGTAGCATTGAAAATTATAAGGCAATATTTGTAGCTCGAGGATTCTCTCAGAAAGAGGGAGTAGACTATGAAAAGACTTTTGCACCTGTAGCCAGATATACTTCCATCAGATCAGTACTTTCTCTGGCTGTAGTGACGAAATGGAAGATACACCAAATGGATGTCAAGACTGCCTTCTTGAATGGTCTAGTAGAAGAGGAAGTGTATGTAGAACATCCACTCGGGTTTGAGACACATGACAGAGAGTCTCATGTATGCATATTGAAGAAAGCCCTGTATGGTTTGAAACAGGCACCTAGGACCTGGTACGGCAGGATTGATAGCCTTCTATCCATTTTGGTCTTTACCAATAGTAAAGCAGATTCCAACCTTTAATACAAGGTTGAAGATGGAAACCCAATGATGCTCCTACTGTATGTAGATGATATATTTGTGACAGGTACAGATGGGTTGATTGTTGATACGAAGAGAAAGCTTGCTACTGAGTACGAGATGAAGGACCAGGGGATGATGCATTACTTTCTAGGTATGGAGGTGTGGCAGAGTACAAATGGAATCTTCCTTAGACAAGGGAAGTATGCAGTAGAGATCCTGAAGAGGTTTGGGATGATGGACTGCAATACTATGGCCACACCTATGGCATCGAACCTGAAGCTATTGAGTGATGCTTCATCAGAGTCGGTTGATGCTACGATGTATCGTCAGATGATTGGGTTATTGATGTACCTGATGAACACGAGACCAGACATTTACTTTATTGTGAACACCTTGAGCCAGTACCTGACATATCCGAGAAGTGTTCACTTGACGGCTGCAAAGCATATTCTGAGGTACCTGAAGGGTACAGTTGATTATGGGATCAAGTATGATGCGAATCAGAAGATTAACCTGGAGGGTTATGTTGATTCAGATTGGGTAGGCAGTGCTATTGACAGGGAGAGTACTTCAGTATGTTGCTTCAGTATGGGATCAGGTGTGATCTCTTGGTTTAGCAGGAAGAAATCCTGTGTGGCACTGAGTATAGCTGAAGTAGAGTATGTCGCATCTTGTTCAGCTAGTTGTGAGGTAGTATGGCTGCGGCAGCTATTGTCTGATATATTTGATCTCCAGTTGGATGCTACTTGTATACATTGTGACAACCAGAGTTGCATGAAGTTTTCAGATAATCCAGTGTTCCATGACAAGTCAAAGCATATCGATATCAAGTATCACTATATCAGGAATATGGTGCAGAGAGGAGCAGTGAAGCTCCAGTATGTTGCGACGGAGGAACAAATAGCTGATGTATTGATGAAGCCATTGGCTAGGATGAAGTTCGAGTACTTCAGATAGAGACTTGGTGTTCTCCATATCGAGGTTCCCTCCAAGAGAAAGTGATGAGACCCATAGCCATTCTGACATGGTGAGAGGATTGGTTCCTTCCATGGTCAGATGTAAGGGCTGAGCCATTCTGTCATGGTGAGAGGATTTGGTTCCTTCCATGTCAGATATGAGTGCTGACTGCCATTTTGGGAATGGAGGCACCTGGTCAGTTACTAGGAACACTCAGTCCGGGACTGAGAGAGCCATTATGACATGGTGAGAGGATTGGTTCCTTCCATGGTCAGATGTGAGTGCACGCCATTCTGTCAAGTAGGACAGATGTAAGGAAACTGCCACTCTCAAGGAGAGTGGAGGCACCTGGTCCGTTACCAGGTAACTCAGTCAGGGACTAGGGGCCATTCTGACGAGGGTGTAGGATTCAGTTCCTACCAGGTCAGATGTGAGTGCAAGCCCTTCCATCACTGTGATAGGATGTGTTCTTTTCTGCATGGATGTAAGTGCTGAGCCTTTTCACAGATGTTAGTGATGTGATGTCCTATCATGCTGGTGAATGTAAGTGCTGGGCCTTTCTGATGTGATTGTAGTTTACTACATGATCAGATGTGAGTGTTGGGCATGCCTTTCTGACGAGTAGGTCAGATGTAAGTGTTGGGCGTGCCTTTCTGATGAGTAGGTCGGATATAAGTGCTAGGTGAAGACCTACCTGGTGGCTAGGCCTACAACCAGCATGAAAAAGGGATAGCTCTGTAGAACTTCCCATGACAATATTAGCACACACATGATGATGACCAGAGATGATCCAGATCAAGCTATGATCTAGATCCAGTTATGATGACTCCAAGAGATCCATATCGAGTGATGATCCAGATCCAACAATGACGATCCAGATTGAGAAATGATCTAGATCCATATCGAGTGATGATCCAGTTCCAGTCCAGTGATGATGATCTAGATCGAGTGATGATCCAGATCCATTGATGATGTTCTATGATGATCCAGATCTGATGATGAAGATGAATTGAAGACGAAGATGATCCAGTTGATACAAAGAAGAAGACTAGTGCTGAAAATTGTGTCGAAAGAATACCTTCCTAGTTAAGAGGGAGTGTTGATGTATTTGTAACTTCAAAATGTATTCTTCTATGTATCTTGTATATTGTAACCCGATGTTTATTCCTAGATGTTTCTATTATGTATTTGAGTCATGTTTTCATGCCCCAATGTTCTGATCGGGAGGATTAATAATGTAAACAAGTCTTGTCAAGTCATTGTGGAAGTCCCCATAGTTTTTGGGCACTAGGGTTATTATACACTCATTAAGGTGTAGGCTCTAGTAAGTAATTGTTAAGTTGGGCCGACATGATTAAGTGCACTTCAAGTGAATGGAAGAATATAAATAGAGAGTGAGAGTCTCTCTATTTATCACTTGTACTACACATCACTCACTCACTCAAGTGTGGCGCATTAGTGAGGAAGGAAATACTGGGGCTAGACAGAAGAAGAAGACTACTGCCGTCGAGAGTGCATCTTGCTGTTTTTGGGTCTTACATCTTATGGTGATTCTATCTTGAGTAAGTTATGGGGTTTTATCCATTTATGGTTTCCCTGATCAAAACATTGTGTTCATTGTCTCTTATGTTTGATTGTTGTACTTGTTATTCTCTCAGTAAAGATCCTAACATAATGCTAGCTTAAATGTTGAAAAACTAACAACTCACACTTAGTTGTAGCACATAGCTTAGAGAGAAGAAGTTGCTCGGGCTAGAAATAAAGAGACAACTACTGTCAGGAGATCATAATACTGTTTTGGGGTTTTACTTTTGGTGCTGATTCTATCTCTGAGGAAGTTGCGGGGTTTTATCCATTTATGGTTTCCCAGAGGAAAAACATTGTGTTCATTGTCTCTTGTGTTTGATTGTTGTGATTTTTATTCTCGTAGTTAAAGATCCTAACGTAATGCTAGCTTAAATGATAAAAATCTAACATGGTATCAGAGCTAACCTGATAAAAAGAAACTATGTAGCTGTGGAAACTAGGGATTCCTACTTATTGGATCTCTCTCCACATATTTTTAGCAAAAGAAGGTTGGGATGACTCTCTTCTTCAGGGCGCATCTTTCTGTAGAAGAATAATCTGATTCTGAGCATTTTCATTTTTTGACCCGACACTACTGCTGGAAATTAGGGCTTTCCACAGAAGTGGAATTTTTGAGTGAGCCTAGGACTGGATTGATCTCCTCCTCAAAATAAAAGTTTATAGATCAAGATCAAAGCATTTGGTTGGACAAAACTCTGGGAAATTCAAACCCTAATATGCTCCTGAACGAGCACTACAGAAATTCAGCTGCAAATCCAGATTTGACATCTTGACCTGTTAAGATCTAAATATCTTGTATTTCCATTTGAGGTTCTCAGTTAATATGTCTCATCATACCAAGCTTGATGAAAAGCTTTAGGTAGCTGATAACATTCGAGCCTAGAAGTATAGGATCTCCCTGGTCTTGGATGAAAATGAGTTGGAATCCTATATCAATGAGGAGATTCCAGTTCCAAAGGGAGATGAGGCTAAGGCTTACACATGAAGAAGTTGGTTATGGATAACAATATTATTTCTTATTCAATCAAGGATCACATCATACCACATGTGTTCTCCCTAAAGACACCTAAATCTATGTTTTATGCCCTAACCAAACTGTTTGAAGGGACGAATATAAATCGGAAGATGACTCTGAGAAACCAACTGAAGAATGTAAAGATCCAAAATGCAGAGACCATCTAGTATTACTTTACAAGGGTCTCTTAGATCAAATAACAGCTAGAAGTAGTAAATGAAGAAGTGGAGAATGTAGAGATTGTGATGACCACCTTGAATGGTCTTCCTATGGCATGGGACTCTTTCATTCAAGGGATCTGTGCTAGAAATAAGCTAGTCAAGTTCAACAGAATATGGGAAGAATGCTGTCAAGAAGAAGCTCGAATAGCAACTCGAGAAGAAACAATGGGAAGTGAATATTAAGCTCTCATAGTCCACACCAATAAAACCAGAAGGGAGCATAATCACTCCAAAGGTAAGAATTCACACTCTAGAAGAGATCTGTCTACTATTAGATGTTACACATCTGATGAGAAAGGACACATATCCAAATACTACCTTAACAAAGGGAACTCAAAGAAAAAAATGGGAAACAAGAGAAGACATCATGCTCATGCTGGAGAGGATGATGAACCTTCCACAAAGAGAATCAGACAAGAAAGTGATGATTCTTCAAGTGATGAAGAATATGTGATGATCTCTGCTCTCACAAGAACTATCTCACATGGAAGCAATGATTGGATTATAGACAGTGGTGCTTCCAAACATATGATAGGATTCAAGGAATCCTTTGTGAAACTATCTGAACATGAATCACCTCACAAGGTGAAACTTGGGGATGACTACCAGTATCCAATAAAAGGTAGTGGTGAATCCTCCTATAAGCTAGACTCTGGAAAGTCTATGAAGATGAAAAGTGTATTGTTTGTACTAGGACTAAAGAAGAACCTCCTCTCCATATATGCATTAGATGCAAAAAGAATGAGGGTTTCTTTTGTAGATGGCCAAGTTCTTATGTGGCCAAAGAGAAAGAATTTTGATGATGCAATAGTGATTGGGGAACAAGAAGGAGGTCTATACAAATTAAAGGGCCAACCAGAACAAGCTTTGGTTCATGACTCAATAGAACCAAATGAACTTTGACATAGAAGTCTTGCACATGTGCATTACAAAGCATTACCACTTGCAAGCAAAGCTATTGAAGGTCTTCCAGAAATACAGACAAAACATGATGGTGTTTGCAAAAGATGTGCAAAAGAAAAGAACACAAAGAATACATTTCCAAGTAGAGAGAGCAAGGAAAAAAGAATCTTGGAAATAATCCACCCCGATGTCATCCAGTTCATTAAGAGGGTATGTATACTATGTTTCTTTCATTAATGGTTTTTCTAGGAATACATGGATATACTTTATGAAGAACAAAGATGAAGTATTCAACAAGCTCAAGGAATTCAAAGCCTTGATTGAGAACCACACAGAAAAGAAGATCAATATTTTTTGATCAGATAATGGAGGAGAATTCACATCGAATGAATTCAAAGACTTATGCAAAGATTCAGGGATTAAGAGGGAGTTAACCACTCCATATAATCCACAACATAATGGAGTTGTAGAAAGGAAGAATAGAATGATCATGGAAGCTACAAGGGATATGCTTCATGATCAAGATCTTCCCATGCATCTATGGGCAGAAGCTACCAAAAAAACGGTGTATGTACACAACCATACTCCACACAGAGTACTCAAGAATAAGACACCTGAAGAAGTCTTTTTCGGCAAGAAACCAAAAGTCAGCCATCTCAGAATATTCAGTTGTCTAGTGTACATACACATTCCAAAAGAAAAGAGGACAAAGTTAGATCCTTCAGGAAGGAAGGGTATATTTGTGGGATACTCTAAAAGCTCGAAGGCTTACAGAATATACTTCCTAGGATTCAAGAAGATCGACATCAGAAGGGATGTAACATTTGATGAAGACTCAACTTACAACAAATCCAGAAAGAGACCTGCTGAAGAAGCTGAAGAAACAGAAGCACCTAAAATTCATGACACAACCATGAATGAAGAATATCAAGAAGAAGATCGAGAAATAGAATAACCTCAAGAACCTATAGATCCACCTCAGGAAAAGAATCCTCACAAGAGGAATATTTCTTGGGCATGAGAAGCTATCCAAGGTGCAGAAAGATATGGGGCTCCAGAAGAAGCACATAGAGAAAGAAAAAGAACCAGGTCTTGTTCCAGTTATGTAGCCCTATTATGTGATTTCATTGATAAATAATCTTCCAACTATGAAGAAGTGATAGAAAAGAAAGAGTGGAAGGATGCTATGATTGAAGAGTACCAATCGATCATGAAGAATGATGTTTGGGATATTGTCCCAAGACCTAAGGGGAAGTATGTGGTGACTTCCAAATGGATCTACAAGATCAAGCATGCTGCAGATGACAGCATAGAAAAATGAAAGAAATATTCGTGGATCATGGCTTCTCCCAAAAAGAAGGAATAGATTATGAAGAAAATTTTGCACCTGTAACCACATACACTTCCATCAAATCAGTACTTTCTCTGGCTGTAGTGATGAAATGGAAGATACACCAGATGGATTTCAAGACATCTTTCTTGAATGGTGTAGTTGAAGAGGAAGTGTACGTAGAGCATCCACTCGGATTTGAGACACATGATAAGGAGACTCATGTGTGTAAATTGAAGAAAGCCCTGTACAATTTGAAACAGGAACACAAGACATGGTAGGACATAATTGATGGCTTTCTATCCAGTTTGGACTTTACCAAAAGTAAAGCAGATTCCAACCTCTACCACAAAGTTGAAGAAGGCCATTCAGTGATACTCCTACTATATGTAGATGATCTATTTGTAATAGGTATGGATGGATTGATTACTGATACGAAGAGAAATCTTGCTATCAAGTTCGAAATGAAGGACTTGGGTATGATGCATTGTTTTCTAGGCATGGAGGTGTGGTAGAATGCAGATGGAATCTTCCTCAAACAAGGGAAGTATGTAGTAGAGATCCTGAAGAGATTTGGGATGATGGAATGCAAGGCCTTAACAACATTTCTGGCATCAAACCTAAATCTATTGAGTGATGCTTCATCTGAGTCGGTTGATGCCACCATATATCATCAGATGATTGGGTCCTTGATGTACCTGACGAATAAGAGACCAGATATTTGCTTTGCTATGAACACCTTTAGCTAGTTTCAGACAGATCTGAGACATGTTCACTTGATTGGTGCAAAGCATATTCTAAGGTACCTAAAGGGTACAGTTGATAATGGGCTCAAGTATAAGGATGATCAGAAGATTAACCTGGAGGGTTATGTTGATTCAGATTGGGCAGGCAGTGCCATCGATAGGAAGAGCACTTCAGGGTGCTGCTTCAGTATGGGATCAGGTGTGATCTCTTGGTTTAATATGAAGCAATCCTGCATGGCACTGAGTATAGCTGAAGCAGAGTATTTCACAACCTATTTAGCTAGTTGTGAGGCAGTATGACTGAGGAAGCTACTGTCTAATCTATTTGATCTCTAGTTCGATGCTACTTGTATATATTCCGAAAACTAGAGTTGTGTGAAGTTGTCATAGAACCCGGTGTTTCATGACAAGTCGAAGAATATCGAGATCAAATATCACTATATCAGGGATATGGTGCAGAGAGGAGCAGTGAAGCTCCAGTATGTTCCGATGGAAAAATAGATAGCTGATGTGTTGACAAAGCCATTGTCCAAAGTGAAGTTTGAGTACTTTAGGGAGAAACTTGGTGTTCTCCAGATCAAGATTCATCCCAAGTGGAAGTGATGAGTCCGTGATGAACCCTTATGACATGGTCAGAGGATTGGTTCCTTCCATGGTTAGACGTAAGTTTTGTGCCTTTTTGACATGGTGAGAGGATTGGTTCCTTCCATGGTCAAATATAAGAGCTATGACATGGTGAGAGGATTAGTTCCTTCCATTGTCATATATATGTGATGATCCCACATCCAACATGAGAAAGGAATGGATCTGTGAAGACACATCTAGTATGAAAAAGGACTAGCTCTGTGTAGATCCCACATCCAGCATGAAAAAGGGATAGCTCTGTGAAGACACATCTAGTATGAAGAAGGACTAGCTCTATGTAGATCCCACATCCAGCATGAAAAAGGGCTGGCATCTGTGAAGACACAGCTAGTATGAAAAATGACTAGCTCTGTGTAGATCCCACATCTAGTATCAAAAAGGAATAGCTCTGTGAAGAAACATCTAGTATGAAAAAGGACTGGCTCTATGTAGATCCCACATCTAGTATGAAAAAGGACTAGCTCTATGAAGACACATCCAGTATGAAAAAGGACTGGCTCTGTGTAGATCCCACATCTAGTATGAAAAAGGACTAGCTCTGTGAAGACACATCCAGTATGAAAAAGGATTGGCTCTGTGTAGATCCCAGATCTAGTATGAAAAAGGACTAGCTTTATGAAGACACATCCAGTATGAAAAAGGATTGGCTATGTGTAGATGTGACATCTGGTATGAAAAAGGACTAGCTCTGTGATGATACATCCAGTATGAAAATGGACTGGCTTTGTAGATGTCATTAGAGGAAATTTGGGTTCTAAAATGGGCCTTATAAGAAAATGCGCCAACAATACATTTTGTGAGTCAGAATTCAAGAACCAATAGAATTTCAATATAATGAGTCAACCATAATGGTTGAATTGGCATATTTGTCATAAAAGAAAACTACTTTTTTTGTTTGTATTTTCGACATATCTCCCTATGTCTTTACTCAAATTTCAAGAGGGGGAGCTTGTTGGATGCAAAATTTAATTTCGCATCCAACGAGTACCCACACTACATACTTTTGATGGATCCTGCTACCCCAAAAACAAGAAATACCTGAAAAATGTGATGATGACATCATCATCACATTTTTAAAAGTTTTTCTTATTTTTTGGGTAGCGGAGTCCGTCAAAAGTATGCAGTGTGCGTAATCATTGGATGTGGAATTAAATTCCGCATCCAATGAGCTCTCTCGCTTATAATTTGAGTAAAAACACAGGGAGATATGTCGAAAATACGAACACAAAAAGTAGTTTTTTTCATTTTCCTCCAAAATTAATAACTATTATTTTAATATTTTAATTATTATTTTATTATTTTAACTATTATTCTATTATTTTCCTTAGGAGGCCAATTTTAGACCTCAAATTTCCTCTAATGACATCCAAAATGAAAAAGGCCTGGCTCTATAGAACTTCCTGTGACGAGAAGAATCAAGAGATAGCACCCATGATGATGACCCAATGATGATCCAGATTAAGTGATGATCCAGATCCAATGATGATGATCCATCAGTGATGGTCCAGATAAATATGAATATGAATTGAAGATGAAGATAACTGAATATGAAGATGACGAACACTCATTGATGATCCAGATGATACAGAGAAGATGACCCATGTGAATAAATTGTGTCGAGAGAATACCTTCCTAGTTAAGAGGGAGTGTTGATGTATTTGTAACTTTGGAATGTATTCACTTGTATATATTATGTCTTGTACCCTGATGTTTATTCTGGGAAGTGTATGTAATGTATTTGAGTCATTTCATGCCCCGATGTTCCTATCGGGAGATTCAATAATGTAAACATGTCATGTCAAGTCATTGTGGGTAACCCTCCTATAGTTCAAGGGTTAAAGTCCCCACAGTTTTGGGACCCTAGGGTTATTAGAATCTCCTAGAGAAGTCTTCCCTAGTGAGTTATTGTTAATTCGGGAATTAGTATAAATAGAGAGTGAGCCTCTCTATTTATCACACACTCACTCACACTCAGTTTTAGCTCATAGCTAAGAGAGAAGAAGTTGTTCGGGATAGAAAGAAAGAGGCTACTACTATCGGGAGATCATCTTATTGTTTTGGGGTTTTACTTTTGGTGGTGATTCTATCTCTGAGGAAGTTGTGGGGTTTTCTCCATTTATGGATTCCCCGAGGAAAAACATTATGTTCATTGTCTCTTGTGTTTGATTGATGTGCTTGTTATTATTTTAGTTAAATATCCTAATATAATGCTAGCTTAAATGATAAAAATATAACATTAAACATCTGGAATAATCTCCATATACAAATATGGAGCATCACTGGATCATCACTGGATCATCACTTGATTTGGATTGTCACTGGATCATCATCATCATTGCTTCCGCTATCTCAATCAAATGGTGCTATATCTTCATTCTTCTCATCATAGGAATTTCTACAGAGAGAGCCCTTTTTGATGTTGGTTGTAGGACTAGCCTCCATGTAGGTCTTAATCAACAGAGCCATCCATTTCTCATGCTGGATGCATATCTATAGAGCCAGTCCTTTTTCATACTAGATGTAGTCCTCTACAGAGCCATCCCTTTTTCATGCTAGATGTATCATCATAGAGCCATTCCTTTTTCATACTGGATGTGGTCCTTTACATAGCTAGCCCTTTTTCATGCTAGAGGTATCATCATAGAGCTAACCCTTTTTCATGATGGAAGTGACATCTACATAGAGCCAGTCCTTTTTCATACTAGATGTGTCATCATAGAGCCAAACCCTTTTCATGATGGATGCGGCATCTACACAGAGCCAGTCCTTTTTCATACTGAATGTGGCATCAGCAGTTATATCTGACCATGGAAGGAACCAATCCTACCACCATGTCAGAAAGGAACAGGACTTACATTTTACCATGGAAGGAACCAATCAAGTCCCCATGTTAGAAATGCATAGCACTTACATCTAACCATGGAAGGAACCAATCCTCTCACCATGTCAGAAGGGCACAACACTTACATCTAACCATGGAAGGAACCAATCCTCTCACCATGTTAGAAGGGCTCACGGACTCATCACTTCCTCTTGGAAGGAACCTCGATCTAGAGAATACCAAGCTTCTCCCTTCACTCTGGTCATTTCTAGCATAGAATCACATCAAGGATGATTACGTCCAAGGATAACCTACAAGATTTTCTAGGACTGATTACATCATAGGAAAACCTACATCACTATTTATGTCTGAGAAACCTACGATCTTCACCAATATTTATGCTCAAACAACCTATCTCACCAGCTATGTTAGAACTCCATCTTTCAATAGATCTCGATCTGGATCACAAATGGGAGCTTTACTGCTCCTCTCTACATCATACCAAAATGCAAGTCAGATCAACCAAATCAAATAGTATTTTTCAAAAGAAACATACTACCTCCCAAATAGCAAGTGGAAACATCTTTTTCCTCGGTTATACTTAGCTCCATGCAGGGCTCCATCCTACCAAACTAAGAGATCACACCTGATCTCATATTGAAGTAGCACCTCGAAGTGCTCTTCCTATCAATGGCACTGCCTACCCAATATGAATCCACATAACCCTCCAGGTTAATCTTTTGATTTGTATCATACTTGATCCCATACTCAATTGTACCCTTTAGGTACCTCACTACATGCTTTGCAACCATCAAGTGAACATATCTTAATGTGTTCACAACCAAGCAAATATTTGGTCTCGTATTTGTCAGATACATTGAGGAACAAATCATCTGACGATACATTGTGGTATCAACCATCTTTGATGAAGCAACACTTAATAGCTTCAGGTTTGATGCCATAGGTGTGGTCATGTCCTTGTATTCCATCATCCTAAATATCTTCAGTATCTCTATTTCATACTTCCCTTGTCCCAGGGATATTCCATACACATTCTGCCACACCTCCATGCTTAGAAAGTAGTGCATCATATCCAAGTCATTCATCTCGAACTCGGAAGCAAGTCTCCTTCTTGCAACTTTAATGAGTTCCTATTTTCTGTCAGGAACAAGTCATCGACATATAATAGGAGCATCATTGTTATTCCATATTCAACCTTGAATCAAAGGTTGGAATCCACTTTACTCTTAGTAAATCCTATAGTCATCAGTAATCTGTCCATCCTGTCATACCATGTCGAACCTCAGGATCTTATGCAATCACTCCCTCTGAAGCGGAGCATCATACTCCCTCTGTCTTTCGCACTCTATGCACTAAAACATTCCATACTGGAGTGACAAGTAGCTTCCTGCTACTAATATTTTATGTATCCATCTAGAGTCACTAGATACCAAGATCCTCTATATTGAACCTTTTCAAAAGTTCTTCTTGCACCCATCTGTGAGCTTGTCATCCTCTATAGGATTTCATCTTCAACCTTGTAGAAAAGGTTAAGATCTTCATCACTCTAGGTGATCTTCAAGCTCCTCGTGTATGTGTTATCCCATGGGTGTCTTCTGAGCTCGTAGAATGCCTTATTTAATTTGCAAACATGAGTATGCCTGTCATGTGTCTTAACTTCCAATGGATGCAAATGTCTCTTCATCGTTTATTCCTTCTTTCAATGAGAATCCTTGTGCTATGAATATTTCCTTATATCCCATGATGTTTCCATATACTGCATGTTGGATGTTGTAGATCCATATGGAACTATGAATTTCCCTTTAGGTCTTGATACTGCATCCTAGACATCATTCTTCTTGACCTAGTACTCTCCTTCCCTTTCTTCTTGGCTACTTTTTCATAGCTGGAAGGTTCTGCATCAATGATGTCGCTCAATAGTGTCACATAACTGCACTGTGTCTAAGGCCTCTTGATTTCTTTGAAAGTATCATCATATTCTTCTTTATCTGTCATCATCTGTTCTTCAAAACAAGTCTCATCCTTCTTTTATTGTAGGTAATTATGTATGCGATATTTCCTACAAGTCAAATGCATTTGTATGGTTAGAAACATTTCATAAGGCATATTCATAATGGAAAATTCTTATGCATAAATATATGATCATGCAACTATTTTAGCCAATACAACATTCATCCATATCTCACGGAAACTTTCTAGATGCCTTCCATCTCTACCAAGACAACATTGAGATTGTGCACTAATCCAATATGTCAGCAAAAAGGTTTCATTCTAGATAAGTAGCAATGGAGAGTTGCATAGCACCATGAGCTACTTACCCATCACATGCATATTAGTAGTATATTGTCATTAATGCAAACATTCTATCATGCATAATACATCAACTGAATATAAACAAATGCATAACAAAAACAATATCATGAAATGAAGATTGAATACTTATATTTATTTGTTTCGTGGGTAGACTCCTTCATTCATAATAGCATCATTTCTTATCCAAATGCTAAGATGGATAAGAGGTTCTTCAAGATTTGAGTTCTTCATATTCCTCATCGCTTGAGGGATCTTCTTTGGATGGTGAGAGATTGATCTTCAGTTGCTCCCATATTATTTTCTGTTATTTTGAATCGGCCTTCTTCTTATGTGTGCTCTTCCTAGAGTCTTCTGAAATGAATCACTTCCTTCTAGCACACATTCCTCGAATGAATGAATCCAATGATCCTGGGAGGCCATTCAAGGTGGTGATCACAAATTCTGCATTCTCCACTTCTTCTTATACTGCTTCAAGTTGTTCTTTGATTTGAGAGACCCTTGTAAAGAATTATTGTATGGTCTCTGCATTCTGGATCTTCACATTCTTCAACTGGTTTCTTAAGGTCATCTTCTGATTTATGTTCTTCCCTTCAAATAGCTTGGTCAAGGAATCAAAAATCTCTTTCGGTGTATTTTAGGGAATACACTTGTGGTATAAGGTGATCCATGATTGAATCAGTAATGATCTTATTGGCCTCGACCAAGTTCTTCTTGTGTAAGGCTTTTAGCCTCATCTCCCTCTGGATCTAGAACCTCTCTACTTATGTAGGTGTCCAATCCATTTCCTTCAAGAACTAGTGAGATCCTATACTTCCATGCTTGGAATTTGTCATCCTCACCAAGTGTGTCATCAAGATAGTGTGATTAGTCACATTTAAATGAGAGCCTCAACAATAAATAGAAAAATATTAGATCTTACCGATTTGAGGTGTCTGTCCTGGTTCCATATCTGTCTGATCTAGGGTTTGTCAGAGAAACCCTAATTTTCAAAACATGGAATATTTCAGATATTTTTGGATAGAAAGATAGACCTATTCAAGGTGAGCTATCAAATGTATTCATTTTCTGAAAATAGTGGAGGGAAGCTTTTGGGATGGGAAGCCCTAGTTTACAAATTTCTTCTGCAAAAATTCCTGATACTGTTTCACCATTATCTTCGAAAGTAAAACTCCTCTATGTCTAAAATTTTAGAATGATGTATCCTCATTTGTCCTTGTTCCAACACCCTAGGGTTCATCATAATTGGTTTCACCAATTGGGACTTATGAGATTTTTTCCAAGGTGATCTGTTTCAAGACTGTTCAACATAGAGACGTTGTATGGACTGCCACATGTCACTATTTCATATTTTGGGTCAGAAACTTTGACCACAAAAGGTAAGGTCCATTCCATTTTTGGAAAAGCTTCATATATTTCATTTGGACCTTCGTAGCGTGAGATATAGCAATTCTCCCCAAGTATCTTGTTTGGGAAGGAATCCTAGAAGAGGTTGAAACTCTAACCTAGAGGAAACATATCTCCTAGAATAGAACTAATCCGAGATTGAAACTTTGACACAGTGTACATCAAGATTTTATCTTCGATCTATGAACATTTCAGCTCTTGAGACTTCTGCAATCTTGAGATATAGTGAATTTACCAAAACTTATCAGTTTTAGTATTTAGGGTTTCTCCAGCCCAGGTTCAAACTAGGGTTTGACTTTCTCGAAGTTTCACCCAACCAAAAATATCAACCCAGGTCTCTAAAATTTGATTTTGATGAGGAGGGAAATCCTATGCCAGGCTGACTCAAAAATTCTTCTTTTGTAAAAACCCCTAATTTCCTGCACCAAAAACTGAAAATGCCCGAAATTGAATTATGCTTTAAGAGAGAGATGCACCCTTCAATGGAGAGTCAGCCTAGCATAATTTTTTTGATGGATTGTGGAGAGAGACCAAAAAAGTAAGAAGCCCTAGCTTTTGCAACTGCATAATGTCTTCTTAGGTTATCTCTAATACCATGTTATATTTTTATCATTTAAGCAATATGATCTAAGGATCTTATCTGAGAGAATAACATGCACAACAATAAACACAAAGAATTTTCCTCAGGGAAACCATAAAGGAGAAAACCCCACAATTTCCTCAGAGATAGAATGAGCATCAATGGTAGCAGTAAAACCCAAAAACATAAAGATGATCTCCAACAGCTTGATCTCTCTCTTTCACTTGAGAGAGCTTCTCCTCTCTCACTAATGCACCCCAGTGAGTGAGTGAGTGTGTGTGTGATAAATAGAGAGGCTCACTCTCTATTTATATTCTTTCGTTCACTTAATTTCCACTTCAACATGTCGACCCCACTTACTAATTACTTACTAGGGTCGACATCTCTAGGAGAGTCTAATAACCCTATTTCCCCACAAATGTGGGGACTTTTCCCTTTGATCAACAAGGAGGGTTAACCTTGACAAAATTGTGGGGACTATTACCCCGAATTAAAATGGAGGGTTAACCTCAATGAATTTACATGAATTGCTTACATTATTGAATCTCCCAGTCGAAACATCGGGGCATGACATGACTCAATTACATTATAGATACTTCTTGGAATAAACATTGGGGTACAATACATAAGATATACAAGTGAATACATTCCGAAGTTACAAATACATCAACACAATAACATTACATTACCCACGTGTTTGAATTCAGATGAACGCTACACTCTCAGATACACCACAAATCGCACTGTTACTGACTAAATATCTAACACACCAACATGAACTCAAATCAGATACTGAACATGGACATAAACATCTGAAATAATCTCCATATACAAATATCAAGGTGAATTATCCTCTCAATAATCAGTCGCAATGAATCTCAGTAAAGAGATCTTAATAGCCTCCTATTCTCTACAAACTAGGGTGGAATATTTCACCACAAAAACTTGTTTAGAATTGCAAGGGGATCATATCCCAATATTTAAAATCCATAAGATCTCTCATATTAAAAAAAATGTCCAAAATCCCTCTCCCATGTGGTCTGCATATGTTGCTGGAAATACTCACCTCCTGTGGACAGGAGCTGTTTCCCTAGCTTGAAATCCTTCACAACTAGAAAAAATGAGTAAGAACACTAAAGAGTACTTTCCCTAATATAATTAGATGTTTGGAATGAAATTTTCACCTACAATACAATGTGATTCTCTAGCCTTCAATAGTACTATATCTCCATAGTTTACCTGCAAAAACACATAACAAAGCACGCAAGATCAAAAGTACCAAATACAATCTAATATCTTATATCAAAGACTAATGAGTTCGATAATAAAACCAGTGATTGAAGCACAATAAGAATTATGGGAAAGGAACTTTTTATTACATAGTCAAATAAAGATAGATATTACAACCAATATGCCTTAGTGTTAATATGTCTCCTCTCATGCAAAGTCTTTTCCTCAAAGCTTCAACTTTACTTTCTTATGCTCACCCTAGATTTGGCCAGAACTTTGGTGTTGTAGAATAACTTTCCTCCTCTTACCCATGGGGGGTGAGCCACTACTTATAGATTTTGGGAAGATAGGAATGGTTGAAAAAATGGTTGATGAGGTGGAAGGGAGATACTACTAAGGGGGATCTTGAATCTAGATGGTCCAAAAGAGTAGGGATGAGGGTGCCACGAAGCTGATCTTTGAGAGGATTCGTGAATATTCTCTTTTTCCTTTTGAAACTCGAGCACCACTCTTTTACTATGGAGACAGAGTGTTACCAGGGCTGCACCACTCATTGCTGAAAGATATTAGGTGGTGGCACCGCTCATTGTCAACTGACAAGTGGATTTAATGAAAGGGGTGATGCACATTGTGTTGGGCACCCTATATGCAAGTTAATTAACACTAACATACAGAGTGTTCAATATTTATTTTCAACCCAGGGAAGTCTTTTATTTCAAGGATAATATGCACTATATATGCTTTAAACATTAAGTTGTTGTAAGTAAATGGTCCTAGTTTCTTGTTCAACCACAGTCATCCCATAATCCACTTAATCTAGTTTACTTTCTCAACAAGACAGCCACAAGTACCTTTTACAATTATTAATATAGAATTGAAAGATTCAGGAAATAATATCTAGATTACTTTTGCAGAAAATGAAATCCTGATTGTCAAACCATCTAATTATCCACCCAATTATCCTGATTTAGTTATTCTAGAAATCCAAAGGACATGAATTGAATTCAGCTATTATATAAATTCAAAGTACAGGAATGAAATTATTCAACTATAAAGGAAAAGGAACGAACAACAAAGATCTACATAAATAGCAATTGAAAGAACTAGGGATGAACAGGGCTGTTACAGCTATAACACAGTTCCATAAGGGACAATTACCTATACAGTCGACTGACACACCATACCACTACAATCTTACAAGAAATGCAATTACTGTTAATCCAATAACACACTGTAAATCAATAACTGTTGCAGCTTACTATGAAGAAAGGAAATTATCACAAAATCACACAATCGAATAGATACCTAATTAACTCAGCAATCCTTGTGTGAAGGTGGGCCTAGCCTTCACACAGAGATGCTGGAAATCACACACGTTAAAATGCCGAGATCTGAAGTAAACTCCTTGTATTAAAAAGGGTAAATGAATCACACAACCTCAATCACAGCTGATACAATAATTTAGTTAAATGTTCAACCCCTGGCTCAAAATGGTTTCCCATATTTATGCCATTACAATCATAACCTCTTTCTCCTATTATCGGGCAACCATGAAGATGTATGATCTTTAGGCTGCCCTAATTACAATAAGCTGTCACAGTCGTTGAAAGATGAAAGAAGCATATATAGGGAAGCTATTATTTGAGCCAGAAATAATGATCTTGATTGATTGAGAAGATATTCCATAGATTACAGCTACTCTTGAGCAGCGCTATACTGTTGCCTCCAAATCTGTCACAATCTGTTGCAGCTACCCTTGTACAGCGCACATGGACTAATGCACTGGGACTGCATTCTTTGGGCAATGATGGAATGGATGGCGATCAACTTTAATAATGAATGTCAATCCCTCCTTTGGCATGTTCGGACCGCTATGCCTGTATCCTCCATATCTCGAAATAGCTTTATAAAACCATCATATATTAACATAATTTAAGATGTAAGGTCCTGATTACTACAATCCTGAGCATTAATAAAATAAGACAATAATTAACCATACCTTTATGAATTGAGGGTTGAAGTGAGGGAAAAAAATCTGTTTTGCATGCACAATAGGGTAGGATGAGGCAGAAAGAGGTGGATAAGGGTGGTCAAAAAGGGGCCATTTATGGGCCCAACATCACCCCCCAACTGTCCTGTTGAATGTCCTCGTACAACAACCTCCATTATTCTGAATCTGAATCTGGAATTATGCTTCGTTCATGGAGAGAAGAAAAGTTGTATGGGAATCTAGATGTTCCTTCTTTTTCTATAAATCCCTTATGGACAACCCAATATCTCCAACACTTATGCTCTTCTGCCCTGGTTAAGGAGAAATATTCCCTGTACGGTTTTTCTAGCCACTAGATGAGGGGAAATTTAAATTTTAGTCCCATCCAATTAACCCCACATTCCCTCATGCATCCAACATAACCCTCAATCCTGGAATGTGCTTGCTCAAAATTCCTTTAACAGTAAGGGTCCCTATTTCTAAGGGTTGGAGATGCAACCTGCCATCTATGCTGACTACCTTCCAAATCCATTCATTGATGCATGGAAATATGGCTGGTACAAGTAGAAATAACCCCTTCCTGAAGTTCCATTATATGCCAAGTCTGGATGGGACACGAAAGTAGACTCTGGTGTCAAGCAAGGAGAAGACAAGGATTCTGAGGTTTGCTTCAAATCCAAATATTTGAGTCGGCCTCATTATGAGAGAAAGTTTGGAAATACCTTTCCCACTAAACATGATTTCTCACAAAAGAGGAAAAGGCCCTCAGCTGAACGTCACTTGAGAAAGGAACGGGATTCAAATGGTGTTCCAAAGGACAAGCCATCTCATGCAAATAAAGCTTTGTTGTAGCTTCAAGTTTTTCCCAAATTTCTGGAAATTTTGGACCCTCCTTTTTTATTTTATTTGCCCCACTCTGCTACGTGTTGGGATTTTTTGAGGCCTGATTCTTGCTATTTGAGATGTCGTTTGGGTCTGTGCATGGTTTGGACTGTAAGGCTTAGCAGTGTTACTGTGTTTATCGTTGAGGTATGAGGCGGAATTATTATTTTCCATTTTTCGAAGGTCAGCTTGAGTTTAATTATTGGAAAATAGACCTCGTTTTTTATCTTTCTAGAAAGAGTTATGATTTTGATCGAGGGCCACAAGTTGTTTGAGTTTCACCATTGCAGCCCACGAATAGACTAATTACCCATCAGAATGTCTATCCTGTTGCCGATATCCTGTTCATTGTTTCTCTGATGGTGAATAGCCTACGGATTTTCTTGACTGGAAGACTTCTACCATTGTGGCTGTATAGCGTTATAACCACCCGATGCCTCAGTAGGTCCCGCCCCGATGTTTTATCGCACCGAGTTTTGATGTGTATTCTGGAACCCCTAAACTGTTAGACTTCTACCATTGTGGCTTTACATCACACTAATTGTCTGATGTCTAGTGTTTCGATCTACCAATGGGGGTTTTTATATGCATGTTTCTAATTCATTTTCCCACTGGTTGTCATGAGCTCTTCACTTTTTTTTATAGAGGAACTTCGTGCTTCGTCGTTTTAGGTTGATGTTTACACAAGAAGGCCCGCTCCATTTTCCTTTTCTTTCAGGTTTCATTTGATTGGTATTATGTTTATATTTATTGAAGATAGTCAGAATAAATAATGAATTTTTGTTTGATCGTATACAGATATGGGAGTTTTTTCCCAGGTCCCTTTGAAGATCATTGTGGCGAAGAAGATGTAGTTGGAGGACAAAGAAGGATAAAAAAGCATAAGGCAGCAAAGTTGTTGCTCGAGGAAAATGAAATAATAAGGGTTTGACAAGGGACTGATGAACAGAAATATTCGTTTGTTCCCTATTCCCATGCCATTTGTACTTTTTTGCCATGCGTTCCAATCCTATGGCGTCTAAGCTAGAAGATACCCAAAGATAAAGTTAAAATGAAATCCACCTACTTAATCCTCGAAAGAGTTATCCTGACCTTGAGATTTTGGTTTCCATTCCTGAAAATTGGACTATCATCAATGATCATGGGTTCATATATGTGACATTATGGGAATCCAGACAAGAAGAAGAATTCAACATGTCAATTTCACTGCTAAACAGTCTATTACTCAAAGAGGGGTTTATTCAGAGATATGGATTCACCAGTGAGCCGCCAATTATTGCAGCCGCAACTTTTTCCCAAATTTTCTGGAAATTTTGGACCCTCCTTTCTTATTTTGTTTACCCCACTCTGCTATGTGTTGAGATTTTTTGAGGCCTGATTCTTGCTATTTGAGATGTCATTTGGGTGTGTGCATGGTTTGGACTGTAATTCTTAGTAGTGTTACTGTGTTTATCATTGAGGTATGAGACGAAATTGTTATTTGCCATTTTTCGAAGGTTAGCCTGAGTTTCATTATTGGAAAATAGACCTCGTTTTTTATCTTTCCAAAAAGAGTTATGATTTTGATCGGAGGCCGCAGGCTATTTGAGTTTCACCGTTGTGGCCCACGAATAGACTAAGCGCCCATCAGAATGTCTGTCCTGTCATCGATATCCTGTTCATTGTTTCTTCGATGGTGAATAGCGTGTGGATTTTCTTGACTATAAGACTTCCGCCGTTGTGGTTGTACAGCGCTCTAACCACCTGATGCCTGAGTAGGTCCCACCCCAATGTTTTATCGTGTCGAGTTTTGATGTGTATTCCGAAACCCCTAGACTGTTAGAATTTCACCATTGCGGATTTACAGTGCACTAATCATCCAATGTCTAGTGTTCCGATCCACCGATGGGGTTTTTTATATGCGTGTTTCTAATTCGTTTTCCCGTTGGTTCTCATGAGCTCGTCGATTTTTTTTATAGAGGACCTTCATGCTTCATCTTTTTAGGTTGATGTTTACACGAGAAGGCCCGCTCCATTTTCCTTTTCTTTTAGTTTTCATTTCATTGGTATTATGTTTATATTTATTGAAGATAGTCAGAATAAATGATGAATTTTCGTTTGATCGCAGACAGACATGGGAGTTTTTTCCCAGGTCCCTTTGAAGATGATTGTGGTGAAGAAGATGTAGTTGGAGGACAAAGAAGGATAAAAAAGCATAAGGCAGCAGATTTGTTGCTCAAGGAGAATGAAATAATAAGGGTTTGACGAGGGACCGATGAATGGTAGAATATATCATCAAAGAGCAAGGGCCCTGACTTGGGTGTTTCGTTGGTTACCTAGAGGTATCCATTTTTATGAAAGTATTTATTTAAAATGTAACGTGGAATCATGGGCATTGGAAAAACAACAAGGCTGGAGATTGAAACGTTGGTGGGGCAACCGAAAGGTTGATCTGGTTCTTGTATAAATGGAAAACGAGAGAAAGAAAGGGGGATTTTTCTCAGAGGAATGTGTGAACTATTTGTTGTAAGAGGAACATGTGAACTATTCGTTTTGCAATAATAAATTACAAATTTTTTCCTGTTGGAGAAAGTGCTGTGTGGAATGTTCAAATGTGATGAAATGAACAATGTTGAAGGGGAACTATTTCATTTTCAGTTGTGTTTCATTAGCTGTGAGAGCGTTCTAACTTTCTGAACTTATGTTTTTATTTGAATGCTCTCTGGTTTATTCTGTGATAATTTCCACTATGAGTAATGGATGTTTTAATGGTTGACGAGCTATCTTGTCGTGTATATCTTTATTCATGTTTATTTGTTTTGGTTCTAAGAACAACTATCTGTGATTTATCTTAACATGTGAACATCATTACATTACTCATGAATTAATAATCTTGCTCCCTAGTGATAGCTTAGTTAGCATTTGTTTTTTAGTTGTGTGTGATTTAGATGCGAGAGAGTCTAAGACGAGAGGTGAGAACCTGCGCATCACATTGTGACCACTCCTCTCATTCTTCATCAATCTACATCTTAGATAGGCACTTGCATATCATACTTAAAGTCAAAATACAAAAAATATACACGGTGGACCGGGCCGCAACCAGTAAAACCCTTTGTGTTTGTTACTCGACCTACGGTAGTCGGACCACAAACCGGACGGATTCCCTACACCAAACAGTCACGGGCTAGTTGGGAACATTGACTGGGGAGAATCCCTTGTTGTTGTTTCCTGCGAATTTCCAGGCCTCAACAAGCTCACACATTAAATTTTGGTCCTCAAAATCACTTCCCATAAATGTTTCCAAGAATTTCGCCAAGGTTACTATTTCATATGATCTCCCTTCTTTCACAGCCCTCAGTTTAAACCAAATAAACTGCTTGAATAAGAACACAAGGTAGGAAGAGGATGGTACTCTGGTACCCAATATTTCCTGAGAAAGAGCATATAGCTGGTCTTTTTCCACCTACATGGACTCAAACTTTTTCAGCTCCTTTAGCTCCTTCTGTAGTTCTTCCCCCACAGAGTTTCTAGGTCATGAGCTCTTCTATCAATTTTTCCCTTAGTTCCCTGATGATCTTCCTATGTTCAGTGAGGGAAACCATCCCTTCCTGATATCTCTCCACCTGACTTCTCCACTTCCTTACTTCTATCCTCAAGATTGAGAGTTCTTCTGTAGGTTTCAGGATTTCTTCTTCTCTTGGATGTTCTTCCTGACCATAATCCAAATTGATAACATTTCGAGGAAGTTCATCCCATACCTTATCACCTCATTTGCCACATTGAACATCCTACACTTCTAAGATCACTTTTGGGGGTGCTAGTCCTTGTGTAACAACATCCCTACCTGGAATTTCTTCTGCAACAAATTCAACCATAGGTAGTCCTGAAACAACTTCTAGAGATGCTGGTTCTTGTGTAACAACATCCTATTTTTGGAGTTCTCCTATAGCAACTTCAATAGCTGATTGTGAGGATGTTGGTTCTTGTCGAGCAACATCCTCCTGAATTTGAATTTCCTTATCTACCCAATTATCAGCTACAACTTCAACAAGGGATGCAAGGCTGTTGGTTCTTGTGTAACAGAGCCCTTACCCTTCTCCTTCTTCATGTTGTTGGGATTGTAGAGCCGCTGTCGTGTATTTTTCAATATGGAGCTATTCCTCAAGGATTTCAGTGTCCCGTGAGGATCATTAGAGGAAATTTCACCTCAAAATGGGCCTCCTAAAAAAATTAATAAAATAATGGTTAAAATAATAAAATAATATTTATTAATTTTGGAGGAAGAAAAAAAAAACTATTTTTTTTTGTATTTTCAACATATCTCCCCATTTTTTTACTCAAATTTCGATCCGGAGAGCTCGTTGGATGCAAAATTAAATTCTGCATCAAACGAGTACCCACTCGGCATACTTTTGACGGACCCTGCTACCCGAAAAACAAGAAATACCTAAAAAACATGATGATGATGATGTCATCATCATGCTTTTTTCAGGTATTTCTTGTTTTTGGGGTAGTAGGGTCTGTCAAAAGTATGCTGAGTGGTACTCGTTGGATGTGGAATTTAATTCCACATCCAATGAGCTCTCCCAATTGAAATTTGAGTAAACAAATGGGGACATATGTCGAAAATACAAACAAAAAAAGTAGTTTTTTATGATACATGTTACCACCTAAGTTGTACTTAGTGGTTTTTATCAAGTGAGCTCGGTGAACCAGACAGGGATGACTTGTTCGGACTTCAAAAAGACCTTTGGAAGTACTTCTGGGAAGTGCTTGTTGTACTATATCACATGTTCATACCCCATGAGGGAATTGTAATAAATGTTCTAGCATGATAGTGTTTGTAAAAGACTCGGTCTCTTAGACTTTATTTGTTAATCCGATAAGCCCAGGGTGTTTTTTGCCTTGGTTATTATTGGTTGTTGAACAAACGACTGATAATTTCTGAGTTTTTCACTCCATACCTCCAAATTTGGGGTGGTCAGCTTGGAATTTAGGCCTATTGAGGTTATTAGAGTTTATGTGTCAATGTATAAACATGCTAGACATCATTTTTGAGTCATATGAACATGTCTAAGTCCCCCTAGGTGTTTTTCAGTTTTTCAATTTTTTTGTTTTTTCGGTGTTTTTAATTAAAATTTAATTTTTCCAAAACTTAGGCTATTTTTTAATAGTTTAATTGGAAAAATTGATTTTGTAATAAAAGTGGGCCAAATAATCAGTTTCAGTCATGTAGGTGCTCATTTTCAAGCCAAGAGCACCATGTAAACCCATGGACCCACTGTTTCCTAGTTTTGAGTTATTTTCCATCACTCAGGTCAGAAAGCCCCAAAATTCAATTATTGATTATTTTAATTAATAAATTGATGAATAATGGAGCAAATCCAAAATCATAAATCAATGGATTCTCAGCCGATTTGATTGAAATCAGTCAGATCTGAAGCAAATTGATTGGATCTGACAAATCCTTGACTGAAGGAGGTGATCAAATCAGATCCAGAGTTGATCTTGAGCATCCTTTATTAGGAATTTCGCCCTCCCTCTCTCCTCAACACGTTTTTGGCTCAACTGGATGATTTTTGGTGGATTCTTCAGTCAACAGGTTGAGGTGTTAGTCAGATCAGCCCCCCGATTGACAGTTGCACTCAGTGAGACTCAGATCTGGCTCAGCTAGACACAGATCAGGCATTGATGGGATCTCCATCAGTTGATTTCACTTGATTCCATGAGTAATTGCACCCCCCTGGGCTAGATGGCCTGTAAATTGTATATATCCAGGCACAGCCTCCTCTTCCAAGCTAGTTAGAACTGGGATTGAGGTGTTGTTGCTCTTGTACTGTATTGTTTTTTCATTCTGGAATAAAGAAGCTTTGGAGGCAAGATCTATGGTGTAGTGCTCTTCATGTGTGGATGTTGATTGTCAAATTCTTATGAGGTATAATCTACTTTTGTTTATCATTGCTTTGCTGGTTAATTGTTGGCCTTGAAGGAGAGAGCTCCCTCCTATTAGGGTAAGAGTTTATTCTAGTTTTATTTATGCTCTTACTGCTGCTTGTTCTAGATCTATTGGATTTGTATGTATTTTAAGTTTAATTGCATGCTTTCCAATCATCTCTTTCGGCAGCACCTATGTTTTAACCATCTGTTTGTGCAAGGATTTTTTAGTTGCAGGTGATCTCGCTGGTAGAAGAGGTTGAGCTGGTTTGAATATTCCTCATATTCAGTATCTTATGAATGAAATAGTCCCTCAGTGTTCCACCAAAGAAGAATCCAAAGCCCAACATTCCTGGACTTCAAACACTCTTTCTCTCTCTTCCTCCTTTAAAAATTATTAAACTTTCCTCAAACTGGTTACTTTAAAGGTCTCTTTTTAATATGATCTATCTCATCAATGAAAACACACATAGATCTAATTATAAAGATCCCTTTCAATTTCTAGATCTTAGTTTCATTGTGCACATAAAGTTCAAATTCAAGAGATCTAGCTAAATTGCCTTAGTTTCGCAAGTAGTTTATTGAAAAATTCATAGCTTGTTGTTAAGGTAGTTTCATTTGTGGTTCAATAATTTCAATATTTTGCAATATCAGTTCTTTTAATTCGCTGCACAAACAGCAAGCCAAGATCCCAAGGAAAGCTTTCTTTCCTTGGTTCCCTGTTCACCATTTTAGCTAGTTTAATTTCATCATTTTTTGAGATAAAGTAGGATGACCCAAAGGTACTCTTAAAGTGCTTTTGGGCATTTTTTATTCTAACTCACTCACTTTCATTTAATATTTCTGATATAGAATAAAGGAATCTGCTGTCCAAAGTGGATTTTGGAGCGCTCAAACCCCCCCAGGGGTCTCTCTTTTGTCACATAATTTGTAAATTTTTTGTATAAACTGTAATATCTTGGTTTCAGCCTGTATAAGGACCAATAAAGCTCTGTTTTATCAGTTCTTTGATATTTTAACCTCTGTAATAAAATCATCCTTTGAATAGGCTCTTTCGAGCCCATTCCCCATCCCCCCTGGGGGGATTCGCGTCGGTGCCATTTTCGTCGTTTTCTTTTTATTTTCTTTTACTAGTATTGATCTGATTTGTAGGGTAGTATATTTTATCTTGTTGTTAATTCCATATTCCATATCTTACTTTCAAAATTAATCATAATACTTACCCCACGATTTCCCGAGTGACCCGAAAGGGGAAAGAGATTCATGGTAGGATTAATCAGAAAACCAGATTTGTGTAGTTGTTTTATTTTTTCTATCATTTGTTTATCAGCAGCTTTAAAATTAACTCCTCCTCGATTCCCTGATTGAGATCCACTTGGATCGAAAGAGGTTCTTGGAGGCTTTTTCTTTTAAATAAGAACACAACTCTTAAAAACTTATTAAAATTTACAAGACTCCAGTGTGTATGCTCTGCACTTGGCTGCGGTTCATCCAATCAGTCAAGCTGTATCAAAATCACTTGGGCGACTAGCATAATTAGGACTCACCATCCCCAATTAACAAACCATCAGGTGAAAATACAACACCTCGATCAAACCTTTACGGTGGCAAAATACCCAAAGGAAGTGGGAACCTACTGAAAAGTGACCTCGGGGCACCAATCTCTGTCACACCCTAACGGGTTCATTACAAACATAGCCCCAGAGACTCCATTTCAGCCCACATATTCCTTGCGGGTAGCCATATAGGTTTTATTTTGGACATACTCCAAGTACTCTCGGGTATATGTGGAGTCCCCCTTTTAGCCTAATTTAATCAATCCATACTTCAATTTTAACTTAAAACATACCAAGATGCAATCGCCAAACATTCCCTCCAAGCACATGCAAGCACATTGATCTCTTTGATTTGACTCCATTATTAAGGCACTGGTCATTTTTGCTTCATATATATATTGTTTATCAACTTTGTGCTTTCGTGTGTTATTTTCGTATCTTGTCATCTTCAATTGTTTATAGTTAAAATATTCGAACTCCTAAGTAACTGATTCAGTTTAACATCACCACACTAAGAAATCATCCTTAGTAAACTTAATAGGGTCTACCCCCCTTGGCTCCGTTAGGAGTTGAGCCTAAACGGAGTCAAGAACAAGGTGACAACCTTGACTTGAGACTTGCCCCCAAGGACACATCGAGTGGCTTGAAGATTTCTGCCACGTGATCCAGGTGTGTGAAAAGGCGGCAACACTTTTTGGCGCCATTGCCGGGGATAAATCTTTTTATTCCTGAGTACGACTTAACTTAACTTTTTTCTAAACTACTAAAAAGATAAAAAAAACTTTTGATTGATCTAGTCTTTAAAAAACATAAAATTTAAAACTCGATCCATCTAGCGACTCCACTGTCTAACTTCCCTTCAAAAATTTATACCCGAAGAAACCATCGACAATTATTCAATCCTCTCCCTGATCCCGAAAGGTTTATTAGGGAAAGATTGAATAGGCAGACTTCTCGTAGAAACCTTGAGGATTTAGGAGACCAATCCATCTCAGATATCCATCACATATTTGTAGAGTCATGTTGACTAATGTCAAGAAATTATGGAATTTTACAAACCCCTTGACTTTTCTCAGATAGCAGGTGCTCCTCATAACATTCTGAAAGATGCTATCAAGAAGCTCCCCCGATTCAAGGGAAATAATGCTACCACTGCTAGGACTCATCTCCAAAAGTTTGAAAGGCACCTAGTCAGTTACTGTGATGATGTTGCCTCTAACCATGAAGATATCAAAATGAAGCTCTTTGCTTTATCCTTAGAGGATGATGCTGCGGAATGGTATGAAAACCTTGGTGATGATTCATATAAAACCCTTAATGAATTCCTAGCAGGTTTTAAGAAGAGATGGGGGGGGAAGAAAGAACCAAGACATTTGCTTGCTGCCCTTCATAATATAAAGAAGATGGAGAGTGAAACCATGGATGAATTTAATACTAAGTTCAGGCGTGTGGTTGCGGACCTCCCTAGAGACATCAAGCCAAGCGATGCCTCCATCTTGATATATTACATCGAAGCTTTCACTGGTGATTTGAGATACCAATTAAGGGATAAAGAGCCGGTCGATCTAAAAACTACTCAAGATCTGGCCGAGAAAATAGAAAGGAATATGCAATCTTCGGGAAAGTCCAACATTTCGGGTTGCACTAGGGGAAACACTTCATACAATGAAGAAAAGGGAAAATCCTTTGAATCAGAAGAAAAGGGAACCTCTAAAGACCCCATGGAAAATATAGCTAGCATGTTTGAAAAAGTGATGACTAGTCAGGACCAATTCATGACAAACCAATCTGTGCAAATGAATAAAATCCAGAACAGAATAACCACACTGGAAAGAAATAATGGACCTAGGAATTTTCAGCCAAAACAGAATCAAGTGTATCAAAAGAAGTTTCCTCAGCAAGAGCCTAGGATTCCAAACCAGTTAGACTCAACTAACCTGGTAGATGAAGTAATTCCATGGTGTAGACCTTGTCATCAATTCCACCCAGAAAACACTTGTTATGTTGTGAATCATGTCATGGAACATGGACTTCCCGAGGTTAGTAATCAGGAAACAAATTCAAGCGAACCTGGTCATATATACATGGTAGGCCAGGCCTACCCTTTGTCACCATCCAAACAGTACAAGCCTGAGGATGAAACCATTGCAGAATCTTATAGTGAAACTTATGATGAAAACTGTAATATACATGATGGGACTCCTATGTGTTCTCCTTATAATGATGATAGTCTGGAAGGTCTACTACCTTGTGACCTTTTCTCTGAAGAAGATGAGTATGAAAATGAGGACAAGTATAGCTTGGAGCATGATACAAGTGACGAAGACTCCCTTATCCCCGACAAAGATGTTGATGAGGAGTCCTGGACATTCATGGAAAATCCAGTCTATGACATGAATAAAGAGGAAAATAATGAACCAAAAACTTTTGATGGTTTTGTTGATTTTTCTGTCTATGACATATCTAAAGAAGAGAGCATGGACCATGTTGCCTTGGGAAAATTTGATATGAAAAAGGAGCATGCAGTTTATGCACATTATCAGTCTGATACATATATCAATATCAGTAATGAAGACAAAGAGAACTCAAT